>JAYJLV010000046.1:19044385-19055181 GCA_036873485.1 Torymus texanus
AATTATTATAACTATTTGAAATGATCCAATTTTCAATCTAATAAACTACAAGATTCTCCTGAGCAGTTTGGTCGTGCGTATAATGGAAAAAATGAAGTTTTTGCATAATGGGCGATACTAGTTGTTTCTGTAGTGTATCGATCCCCTGATGTACCTTTGAGGGACGACCCATATCTGGCCGAGAATTTAAAACTTTATGCTGGAGACTTTACTACCAGAATTGTCATGGGTGACTTTAACGAGAATTTTCTCTCAACATCAAAAGACGAGACACACTTACGTGACTTGATGAGTGAGTTAACCTTGAAGTTAGTCGAGAATGGGCCTACTAACTTTACCACCATGCCTGGGAGATGGATTGATGCTATTTTTGTTAGTTGTGATGACATGATCACGGGCACAGAAAATCGACCGGCACCCTTTTACAACACTCATAACCTAATTAGTGTAACCATTGACAGACCGACTCCAATTACTACTTGTTCATCCTTGCTTATAGACCATATGATAAAATCAACTGTGATGAACTAAATTCATTTCTTGGAGGTTGCGATTGGTCGCCGTTTGATTCTAATACGCTAGATCTGACTAACATGTTGACGAAACTAACGGACAATCTGACTCTTGCCATAGATTTATTGGCTCCCCCAAGAACAGTAACTCCCAAAAAACACCAGCCACCATGGGTTGACAATGAATTAAAAATTTTTTACCGCAAGCGCGAAGCTGCCTTGCGTCGTTACAAGCGAACAGATGATCGCAGCTTGCTAGAAGAATTTTTAAGACTGCGAAGACAGACGACTGACACCACCAAACAGACTCGGACGGACTACATACACGAAAGGCTTGTAAACACCATGAATAATAACGGGAATTACTGGAAGCAGCTGCGTAACGTAGGACTTCTTCCTAAGTCGTCCGATGGTTTACATGGTTTTACCCTGATGAGCTGAACAACCACTTTGCCACTGTGCCGTGCTCCTCCTCGGAAAATTTAGAAGAAACAGTTGCAGTCATCAACACCGCACCTGAAGAGGGTTTTAGTTTTAAACAAGTGACAATCAATGACGTTGTTCTTGCGGTAGCTCACTTTACCTCTCAGGCCAAGGGGGAGGACGGCATACCGCCAGGTTATTGCAAAAGCTCTCCCGACCATAGGACCTATGCTCGTTAGTATGTTTAATGCGTTGCTTGATAACGGTGTCTTCCCGGGATCTTGGAAGAAAGCACAGTTATTGCCTTTTAAAAAGAAATCTGGACCCGCAACTGCTTCGGACTTTCGTCCGATTGCATTACTCTGCTTTCTCTCCAAGGTCTTGGAAAAGCTGGTTCACGAGAAACTAATAGAATATATTGTCAGCAGGAACATCCTTGATCTATTTCAAACTGGGTTTCGACGGCACCACAACACGGCCACAGCTCTTTTAAAAATGACAGACGATATCAGATCCGGCATAGACAAAAAACTGGTTTTGATTGATGTACTGTTTGACTTCAGCAAAGCGTTTGACACGATTTCGCCGACGACACTGTTACGTAAGCTGGGCAGCATGGGCCTGTCACGAATGGCTCTCTGTTGGATACACCCGTATTTACTAAATCGCAAACAACAAACCATAAATAAGAACGACTGTTCCGATTGGGTAACAATCAACCTCGGTGTTCCACAGGGGTCTGTGCTCGGACCATTGCTGTTCTGTCTGTATATCAATGACGTACAACATATTTTCGACAAAACCAATATAAAACACATACTATACGCTGACGATTTACAAATCTACTTACACACGCCATACGATCAGCTAGAAGAGGGGATAAGGCAACTGTCCGCAGCAGCTCAAGCGGTTTCTGATTGGGCGGCAGAATCTGGTCTTCGACTCAACCCAGGCAAGACGCAAGCAATCTTTTTCACGTCAGAGCGCACAGTGAAACATATTGACAAGCTGCAATTGCCTGATGTTACTCTTGGATTGGGAACTGTCGCTCCTTTCGTAGAGACGGTAAAAAGTCTTGGTGTAATGCTTGATCAGAGCTTATCCTGGAAACCTTTTGTTGATCAACTGTCGAGTAAAGTATATCGGACCTTATATTCACTTCGCTTTTTCCGATCAAGTACTACCGAACTACTTCGTCATCGCCTGGTGAAGGCACATGACTTTTCACTCCTCGACTACTGTTCTATTATAACAATCAACGCGACGTACGGACGGCAATCCAGAATGCAAAAGCTACAAAATGCATCCCTCAGGTACATCTTCGGAATCAAACGGAGTGATCATGTGACTCCTTTTCGGTGAAGACTCGGCTGGCTGCGGACGGGGACGAGACGGCAGTACTTCACTGCTGTTCTTATGTATAAAATATTAAATTACCGCACACCACCGTACTTGTATGAATTGTTTGAAAAGAGCCAGTCAACTCGTCCTGCTAGGGGAGCCACGAGAGACCTTGCAATTCTTCAGGTGTCCACTAAGTGCGGCAAGCAATCTTTCCGCGCCCATGGTGTACAACTGTGGAATTCCCTTCCAGGGAGCATAAAGCACCTACCTAGTTTAAGTCGCTTTAAAACTGCTCTCCATGAGCATCTATTTGCTCTAGACTAATTGAACTGATTATTCTTTGACGGTGTACTATGATATTTCACCTATATATGTACACAATTAACTCACGTAATTATTCGACTACTTGTATATATTTGACTTACCGATGTATGACTGACTAATCTAGTCTATAATGGATTTATGCTAACATAACTGTAATGTTAACCAATGATTTCGACTGAGTGACTATGCTAATTCTATGTTATGACATGTCTAACTACGACTAATCTAGACTATATTGTAATTTTAAATTCTCGGGCACCCATTTCAATGTATATCATCACGCGGTCGTTCCTAAGGCTCGTTCTATACTTGCCTTCGGAGCGCTCCCGCACTCCTTGATTGACATTAACGTTCACCAATACTTTCGACTAAGCAACTACATTAATACTATGTTCTACCTGGCGACCAGTAAATTGTACACTATCTGTATTTTTTAGGCAGAGACCTGAAATAAAGCTATTATAATTATTATTATTATTATTATTATTATTATTATTGTCTCTCTCGTGGTAGGACTCAAATAGAGTTCCTCATAAAACCAAATAAAATACAAAAATACTTACAACTCTTTTCCATAAATATGGCGCTATGTCTGTATATGGATTGAACGTGTACAGTATCAATATTACAGATAAAACTTTGACAGTCCAAATGACTTGAAAAAGTTCATTTAAAGTTTTGCAGACATCTTTTACTTTTATGTTAATTATGAGAAAGAATGCTTCGTGATTCCACCAAATGGATTCGCTCATTTTTTGTATTACTGCAGTAAATTCCGTAATTGATGAAAAAATCTTTCTCGCCAAGTCAAATTTATTAAATGACGTTTATAATTTTCAAAAACATCGTCATCATGGGTATTAAATATATATACAATGATGACAATGAGGCTAATAAAGATTTTGTAATGACATACTTATAATTCTTATTACTCAACGAACCTAGTATCACAAGATTTATATTTTCCTCATTAAAACAACGTTGAATTATGAATTCCTTAAAAAATAAACATTCAAGAAATAGCTATATACAAAAACCAAACATCAGGTAGAAAATAAAATTTCTCATTGAACTTCGTTAATTATCAGTTATAGAGTTAGTTTAATGAATTATTTTGTTACTTTATATTGTTTATGATGATAATTCAATATGAACTAAACTTATATTATTAGCTTTTAAATGTCTTAAAAAGTATTTTACATATAAATAAACGAAAAACTTACAAATGTTAGAAATAGATCATTTTCTTTAAATGAAAAAACGGTCCTTTCGGCATTCATTTGCATGCAATATATTGTTAATATTTTCATTATAACCGTAAAGTAAATTGTTAGTTTTAATGATGATATACAAAAAATGGCGCATTATTAATAGATTATAATAAAAAAACTCAAAAATATTAAAACAATGCCTTACTAATAAAAATATTTTTCAATATAAAAATAATATTTCTTGAAAGAATGGGAAGAATTTTATCTGAAAACTTTTCTATGCCAAACGTTAGGGGTAAAATAACTGAATAAAATAGTTTTGGAAGATTTATGGAAGCAGGTTTCAAATAAATAACAATAATGTAAACTAAAATATATCTATTAAAAGCGCGTCTCAGTCTTAGTTATAGAACACGTCTACTCTATTTGTAGCTTATAGACAAACTATAGGGCCTTGCCCAAAAGCTGCAACATGTAGCGATGCACTTAAGAAATAGAAAAGTAGTAGGGGAGAGTGTTGACTTCTCATATAGCACATAGGCGCTCTATAATTCTAACAAATAGTAATTTTTTAAAAAGTTTCTATATTGATAAAAATGACTTTTCATTACAATAATGGTTTTCGTTTTATACTAAAGTTTACATAATTTTTTACAGTAACTTAAAAAAATTCTCAATCTAGTAGAACTTGTACTTGTTAAAAATATTAATTATAAAATAAATAGTTCGTAGGGACTATACAGAATTCTAAAAAATATATATTGTATATTTTGCTGTTACGTTGCATACCATACTTACATGAAAATTTTAACATGAAATTTTTAACAATAGATTGGCTTATCTAGTTTCCAAATCTTTATTAATTTTTTTAATACTAATTTTCCTTACAATTATCTACCTATTTAATTAGAATAATGTTTTAGAAAAAATATTGCTTACGTTGAATAAATAAAAAAAATATATTTCTTTATTAATTTTCAATATTAACAAATTTTTATAAAATCCATGATTTATGTATATTTATTTCAATCATCTTACCTTCTTTTTTTAAACCTTAATTTTTTTTATTTTTGGGATAGCATATAGAGATTATACTGAACGGTTTCTATAACAAATAATATTTTTTAATCACTAATTTTGTGATATTTTGAAGATTATACTTACCCCAATATATTTAAGGACGACTCTCACTCTCATGCGAGCGCACGGTGAGTGAAGTAAAATAGCGCATCTTAAGTTAATATAACTGGAAAATTGTGCCACTAGACTCCCCGATTTTTTTTATACCGTATTGGTGTTTTTATAAGTCTTGTTAATTCTTGCACTTCACCAGTAAATATCTTGACTTCGGTGTTATTAGTACTTTTAATTACCATTAAGGAAACTAATAAGTGATCATATGAATAACATCTGATTCAAATTTCAAGCCTTTACATAATAATTTGCTGGAAAACTTTCTTAACGTTAACCACCATTACTACCACCAGTATTTAAATCTCCCGCCACAGTACATCTACCTCGACTTTGCACTCTATGGCGCGCCGGCGCCACCCACGCCAGCGTTGACTTAGGTAAGGTTATGTGCCGTGCAAATCTGGTTCGCTCTCGAGCCTCCCATCTGTCTCTTTAGCCCATGGAAAACCCAGATATCCCGAAATTTTCTGATGCAATAGCGAAAATAACAGAGTACGCGGAGCTGCACGAGGAAACGGCAGCCGCGGTTGTTAGTTTGCTGTCTCACAGCGCCTGAGAGCTACTCACACAGAAAAGCCGCAAAATGACGGAAGAGGAATCGGTGAGAGTGAAATTTTTAACTTTATCATCAATCCGCTAAGCCTAGAGGTGCAAGCGTATGGGCGCGCGTGCTTCAGGGAAGCATGAGCCGCGTGTCCACACACGTGTATCCTCTGTCGTATTCCTTGCCATTTATGGTTATATACGCGATTATCAATGCATTTTCGGGTATTTCGGGGTTTCGCGGTGGTTTGGAGCCATTTTGCGAATCTCGAATTGATAGAAAAGCAGTTGAGAGCAAACACAACCTCCAAATGCACGTTGCGACCTTCCGTGGCAAAGAGCGAGAGAGAGAGCGATACACCGGTTTTCGTGCCTCCCTCTCTGTCTCAACTTCGTGTGGCTACGTCACATGACGCCGTCTGCGATTTTATGACTTTGTGTATGCGTTTTTTTGGAATTTCAAACCAATAGTGAGATCCGTAGTCAGGAAAAATTTCAGAGCACTTGGCTGTTAGCGAAGGCTCGGATATTTGTTTACATGTACTGGGGCTGACGCTGGTTGTCAAGGGGCTCGCGCAATTTCGTTTGAATTCGTGCCACGAATTTTACTGTTATACTGTCGAGGATAATTTTTTATACCTATGTTTTAGGATACATATGGTACAAATGATGACTATTTTTTACTATTGATTTTATTTCAATGTTGATAAAAAATTGGATTACTGGTATTCTCAATTGTGTAAAATTTCGTAAATGTTTGCTGTTTATGGCATTAACTTACAATGTCACTGTAATCTTTTTAGCTTAATATTTTTCACAATGAAATATTGTACTTAGCTACAAATTTTTTTTTCTAATATTTTTTTGATAATTTTTATTCGAGTTTATTTTATTATGTCAAAATATAGATAATTACTTGAATAAGTTATTGATAACATACTATCTAGATATTATATATATGTATGTTTTATATAACCTATTTTATTTCAAGCAATTAAAAAATAGAACCAAATATTAAATTAAATTTGTTAATAAGAAACTATAGAACCCAATACCAATAAGATATTCATTTTAACAAAATTAAAATATTTGAGTATTTTATTTCTGGAATAAAAATTTATTGAATATTGCTATACCTTGTTTTCACACTAGATGGTAATATTTTACAACTTTTTCATAATCCTTCTGATTCATACTTCTATAATGCATGAATCATGGAAATGTAATTCAATATTTTCTCATGTTATTAAATAATATGATTGCATTTTTTTTAATAATTTTATTTTTTAATGATATTTGACATTTTATAACTTATTTGTTTTTCAGATGTTTGATCCTAAGCTCACAAAGAAGAAGAAGAAGAAGAAGACTGGCTTTGATTTGGATTTGGCTATTGCAGAAGGAGGTGTTTCTGTAGCTCCTTCCACTGATGCAAAAGATGATTCTAAAGAAAATAAAGAAAATATTGAGGTTTGTATTTAGTTAATTTCTATCAAATCAAAGTCCATTATTTAAAACAAACGTTAAGATTTTTGCAAACTCTGATTTAATATATAAAAATTTGTAATATTTTGTACCTATAGATTTGAGTATTTCACATATTTTTAATAAGTAATTTTTTGTAGGAGCATGCAGAACCTCAGGCAGAAGAACCAGAAGTTGAAGACTTCGATCTGTCGCTTGACTTTTCAAAGAATTTGAAAAAGAAGAAAAAGAAGAAGAAGGACTTGGATGAACTTGTAGCTGAAGAAAGGAAAGAAAACGAAGCTAATGACAATGGTAACTATTACATAAAATTAGATTTTTTTTATAAAGCATACATGTGCGCCTGAATGTTTATGTTTTGCGTTATTTGTTAACATGCTGCACTGAGTCCGAGCGAAGTGCAGATTATGGTAAGACATAAGAACGACAAATATCTTCTTTTATAATTGCACTTTCAATTTTAGTGAGCAAATTAGTTTATCGTTCTTGTAATAGCAACTTTGGTGAAAATTAGAAACTAATTTATGATTTTGTGATGCATATTTTGAACAAACATTCAATTTCTATGAAACTTCCTTTTATTTTTACATTTTATATCATTGTACATATTTACTTAAAATAAGTAAAGTAAAAGTGAAAATTTTCTCTAAATTATTAAAATGTAGAAATGTATTTCAAAAGTTTATAAATTATCTTACTTTTCAATATAAAAGTTTGATTATTTAGAAGTTTTGAAACTACAATACTCAAAATTAATTTTTATAACAGAAGATTTATACTTCTTTTAAAAATAATTAATATGATAAAATTTTACTGTTTTTATTTCAATTTTCACCAATAAAACTTCATTATCAATAAATATATATTTAATGTTTAAATGTTTTTCTTATCACGTACAGCCTCTGTATCACTTTTATGTAGAAATATAGAATTCTGCTAGCTTAAAGAGCTCAATGTTGAATGCAACTGTAATTTAGATTGCTATGTAATGTGATTGATGTGTTTTTCCATTTATTTAAGAATATATTCTAATATCATAATTTTGTTTATATAGAGGAACCAAGCCAGTGGGTTGGTTCAGATCGGGATTATACATATGATGAGCTCTTGGCAAGAGTTTTCAATATAATGAAGGAGAAGAATCCTGACATGGTTGCAGGAAAGAAACAGAAATTTGTCATGAGACCACCACAGGTGGTGCGTATCGGAACAAAGAAGACTTCTTTCTCTAATTTCACTGAGGTAATTGTTTTTTATAATTTTATAAGTAAATAGAAATCACGATGCTTCGTTATTGTAATCAATATACACTTGTGTGTTAGTTCACTTAAATTTGTAGTTTGTAAAAGCAATTTTAGTCATTATTAGTTTGTTGTAGTCTTGTATATTAAAATTATCTATAAAATGTGTTTTATCAAATTTGTTATATATGTATAGAGTAGCATTATTTCTTTTATTTCGAATATACAATTTAAAAGATATTAGTTAAACATAATATATTAGGTAAAAATAAAAAATTGTAACTGGAATTAAGTTATATATATATATATTTATGCACTTATAATTTACCATCATATTTTTATTTATCTCACATCAACTAATATGACAAATAATTATAATTAAGATTTAGCTCATCAAAAGGACCTATTTTGTTTTAACAAAAATGGTACTTTCATTTTGTAAAACTTTGGTATCAATATTTGGAATTCATAGTTATGAAGCTAATTATGAATAAGAAAAACTAATAATTTTTATTGTATTTTACTCCTAGATTTGCAGAACTCTTCACAGGCAACCAAAACATTTGCTCGACTTCTTACTGGCTGAGTTGGGTACAAGTGGTTCAGTGGACGGTAACAGTCAGCTGATCATCAAGGGTAGATTCCAACAAAAGCAGATAGAAAACGTTCTCAGAAGATACATCAAGGAATACGTTACGTGTCATACATGTCGTTCTCCTGATACTATTCTGCAAAAAGATACAAGACTTTTCTTCCTTCAGTGTGAAACGTGTGGTTCAAGATGTTCGGTGGCTAGTATAAAGTCTGGTTTCCAGGTTAGTACTTTTATCAACATTAATTTAAAGTTCATTCAATTTTTTTTTTGTTCCAAATATATATTTCAAGTTATAAAATGACATTACATTCTATTGCAAAAAATGCTTTTGCGAAGTTATCTAATGAAAACATTAGAAAATTAACGTAAAAATGTAATAAAATGTAAACGTTCTAATATTTGTGATCAATTCTTTAACTTATTTTAATAATTTTTCGATATCATTTAAACTAATTAATTTTCATCACTTATGATAACACAAGGTTATTTTTGTTTCCAGGCTGTTACCAGCAAGCGTGCAGCAATTCGTGCAAAAACTGCCTAAGAATAATTTACACCCTGTACCGCATATATTATTTAGAGTTATTTCTTTAATAAAAAAAATGTTTTAATAAAAAATTATCGTTGCAATTTATATATATATACGATTGAAGCCGATTTCGACTGCGCTGTCCATCCTTTTTCCAAGTGTAAAGTGCGATTGCGATTTCTTAATAGCAAAATAACGTGAAAAAAATAAGAGTAAACAGAGTTAGGTATTGTGTATAAGTGTCATCGGACTAGTTCCTTTTTCTTCGGCCGTTGGTTGAGATAGAGAGAGTGAAAGAAAAGAGAAAGGCGAAGAAAATGGCGGTTTATCACGATGAAATAGCAAAAATGTTCCGCGACAACAGCACCGTGCGGTGCTTGTGTACGAGGAACGTGTAAAAAATAATGATGCAAATAATGGAATAATAAATGTGTAAACCGGAATGAACGCGAGCGCGCGAGTGACAGCGTGGAGAACTGTTGATGTGTAAATGGGGGGGAAACGGCAAAACGACATCCTTGGAAATCTGACGATATATATATTGTTATGTCGGTAAAGCAAATGGTGGTAATACGATTAATAGAATGCATAGACCAGAAAAATCATGAAATGATTGAGTCATTCTTAGGTAATTTATTCATTGTACATTTATTACTGTCTTAATAAATCACGAAGCGCTCAATCTGCTAACATTCTTTTCAAACTAATTGTTTTTATTATTCATTTCTTATTAACCAGACTATTCCCATCTCTTTCATTATTTCCTGGTACCTATTTAAGCGAATAAATAAAAATAATGTATTAAGAAGAAGAAATTAGATATCGCATTTTCTTATCTTCATTTTTATTATTAATTTATTGATTTGTATTCATGTGTGTAAAGTCTTACGATATTGTATGATTGTAAAATTTTGTAAAAGATATACCATTGATTCACTTTTATAAAATAATCATTTAAATGAGAATGTTTATGAAGCTTTTTATATGTACTTCAAATAAAAATTGTATGTAAAAGTATTAACATAAACTTTTTATTTAAATAGCTCTAAAAATTGTACAAAAAAGACCTTAATTCAATATTATGTTATATTAGAAATCGAAATAATGTTTTCTTTCAAGAAGAAATCGATTTAGAATCATAACTCTAGATTAACTAATCTCAGTGTTATGCTAATAGCACATTTCAGGAACTTTTTGCATGAAAATATTTCATCTGGAACATGCAACCTTTATTGTATATTAACATTAAAATCTTTTAAGTATTAGCGAGACATTCGTTCTACGGGAACTAGTAGAATCCAATAAAATAATACTAGCTACCCTGGTAACAAAATCTGACGTACTTCCGATTGCAGCAGACCAGACGTGGTCTATTTCCGATTTCTGATATGTTTT
>JAYJLV010000046.1:19055281-19069265 GCA_036873485.1 Torymus texanus
TATTTTCACTAAAAATTAGTGAATATTCACTATTTCATTAGTGAATATTCACTAATGTTACGGTGGAGCAATTTTAAATAATCTTTAGTGGTTTTTTCACTAATTCAACTTTAGAGAGTACATATATTTATTTTTCTCGTTTTAGTTTTATTCGCTCTTTGTCAGTGTTTTTTGTTTCTTGCGTGATTGGCGGCTGCGATAAGTGGTGGGGGCTATTGTTAAAATGAATTGTTTCGCGCGGTGATTCATTGACGAAAAGTCGTGGCACGCGCGTATATGTGTGTATGTAGCACTGCACCGAAATAAATTTTGCTAACGTGCACGAGCGATATAAAAAAGAGAAAGAGAGAATTATAGATAGTCGGTGTTTGTATAGGTCTTGTTTGGTAACTATTATATACATATATATATTTTTTTTTTTGCGCGTGCGAAGCAGCTCGCGAAGCAGCTCATTAATGAAATACATAAATTAGTCGATAAGCGGTGCTAGCGGATATTTTTCTGATTGCATTGTAACAATATTTTTTACGTGATAAAGAAAGTGTACACACACTCATGGCTCGTACGATTTTTAATCAAGAAATAATATAAACAATCGTGTTTCTTTATTATGTTTTTATAATGGCTAAAAGAAGTGTAGTATGTATTCGCTATATATGTCGAATTTTTCAACGCTTTAGTTTAAAAACTTTACGATTTTTATAGTTGCGTCGTGGATATTTTCCAACGGTCAATTTCACTATTTATTTATTAGTGTCGATTGAAAGAAATATAAAGCTGCACTAATAAAATTTTCATTACCGAAAAACTTATATACTTTACAATTTATTGCGTATTGTTTCCTTCGCAAAACAATTTAAATATGCATATAGCAGAAGTAGTCGTCATTAATTTTTTAGCGCGTGTTTAAAAAGTGGGGTATTGTCGTGTCCGTCGAACTCGTGTGTTTACTTAGTTCGGTCTTTAACGACTCTTTCTCTCTCTCTCTCTCCCTCGTCGCATGGTGTCGTGAAGAAACACATTATACGTGTAATAGTTTCAAGGGGGCGCGCGCGAGCCATGCGGTGATATACACCGACGAGGTTGCTTTTTCATTTTCTAAATTGTGAAACTCTTTGGCGCATGAATATTGATATTGATTTGCATATATAGGTTTTAAAGAAAACAAAATCGTTGCCGTGAGCGCACGCGTCGTTAATGAAAAAATATTATACACGAGTTTTACTTTGCGAAATGCTAATGTTAATGTTTGAATTGACATTGAGAATTGTCTAGACTGTAAAATTATTGTTGGCAGGAGTTTCGAGAGTTGTTGTGCGCGTATAGACTCGTACATCACGGATTAAAGCGAAACGCGTAAAAATAACTAATTAAAAATAAAAAGTAATATACCCCGGTACAGCCATCGATGTTTACAAAAGTAGATTTCAATTAAAAAAAAATTTATTTACTCAGACGATTGCCTATGCAATCGCGCGACGATATCGTTAGCGCGTACAGTTCTAATAAAAAATAGTTTCGTCACTTAATCACATGGAGCTGTTTTTTTTCTCATCTGTGATTGCTTTGATTATCTGAAAAGCCTTATGCTTAATGAGATTCCGCGTAATTGAACAATGTCGTGTGCGATAGCGCGCGGCTCTTATTTATCCTAAAATTTTTTTTTCACATGGAACGCACACACACTTATATTTTCCATGCGACTACGCCAGCGCGGAGACATAAAAGGTCAGGACGAATGATCATCGAGACAAGGCGACGCTTTTTCTCGGCGCATTTTATTCTAATTCCCGCGTGCATTGCGGCGGCTGCTGTCTTTATTCGTGGAAAATTACAGCTGCGGACGATATTTTTTTTCAACTATGTCTGGAGGGAATTCTCTCTATAGTCTAGACTATATGCTAATAAAATAAATAAAGTTCCATGAGCATATGTGATCGTGAGGAGTGTTTATTTATTGATTCGTCACTGCGAAGGTGGTATCCGTAATTATCGCTCGGTTCCGATTTGTAATTAACCTGATGGTAAATTACAATTTCAAGTGCACATTGTTCGCAGATACCCGTTTCCACGCAAATGTTATGCCAACGGCGTCTGTTGAGAAAACAGTTACAATGACAATAGTTATATTTTTCAGTTTCATTCAGAACAGAACATAAAATAGAAATCCCCATATCTCAAGTTTCTGCTACATTTAAAAAAAAATCCCAAGCCACATAGCCAAATATTTGACTCGCTCCATCAGACTGTTAAACTTTTTCAATTAAAGGCGCAGCACCTATTCTCGGAAATCCCGCAAAACCCTCCGCTGTACTAATATCTCTATATCTTGATGATGGATTGTCAACTCCCGCGCCCGACGACAACGACGACGACTCTTCACTTATTATATACGACGTTGACGCGCTTGCGTGATAAAGTGACAAAAACGTGGCTGCAAGATCGATATCTCGTCGCAAGAGAGAGACAGAGAGATGACATTCAGACGTTTTTCTGCGTACTCACGCACGCGAGAACTCATTGTTTATATATACTAATGATTGTGATTATGATTATCCACACATACACACACGACGACTTAAAGTTGATATCGCTTTTTAAGTGCTCCCGCGGTGTGTAAACACGGGTTTTCTCCGAGTTTAAGCACACACAAAGACACGCATATGCGGATCCTCGTTAATCAGAAACTTTTGACTAATCGCTGCAAAGTCATTTAAATGTGGGTTCGTTAACACGGATGAGCTCTGTTTGCTTTCGATATTTCGCTGCTTTGATTCCTCAAATTGAATATCATTCAACCGTATACAAAGATTTCGGCTGAAATTTTATCCGATTTTCATAATAATTTTGAATAAAATCTATCACACTCTAATCCCTAAAGCCCAGCGGAAGAAAAAAAAAAAAATCACCAACTCCTCATTAAAAAAAAAGAAGACACCGACTTCACGATGTAATAGGTCATGCGCGCACTGTGCGTAACGGGTAATAATGATTGAGTAATTGGTGCGCGCGCGAGCACGTCCAGTACCGTGATTATCCCTCGCGACGCGTGGCACACATTTCGTCGATATGAAATAATTGTGCGCGCGCTCGCTCGCGCGATGGCCTCTGACCGTCGCTCGCTGCGTAATTAAGTTCCTTCATTGCGAGCGAATAGCAGATAGATTGCGGGATATTGTTGCCTACGTTTGGTGCGATCGGGAATTGGGACTCGCGGGGGAATTGAATCGTTGAATGTGTGCATGATGGGCTTGAAATAGAATAGGATCTTCTTCAATTTAAATTTGGATTTTTTCGGTTTAAATGGCTTGTGGTTGGCGTATTGGATATCTCGAGTTTTGAGTATAATGTTTTTGATGTGAATAAATTTTAGATTGAGGAAAAATTGTTGGATAAACCGTTACTGCTAATTAGAAAGGTTTTAAAGCGTTCTTTCTTGTTATTCCAGATAACAGCATTTCTTTTTTACTTTTTTTTATATTTTCGCACCAAAAGTTTAAAATAGTCGATGATTCCTTAGTACTTTAGATAACAAATCGACAGTGGAAGTCCTTGAAGTAAAGTTAATTTTTTTCTTCTATAATAAGATTTGACGTAGGTATTTATCAAATTTAAACTAAAAAACGAAATACGTATGAAGTTTCCGCAAACATATTACAGGATGACACTTAAATACAAGAATTCTTGCAAGTTCAACTAATAATATTTTGAAGGTTAATTTATTTTGAACGTGAAAAAAAATAAATAGGAAGTGTAGGTTCGACTTGAAATTGCTAATCCTTGTAACCCGAAAATACCTACATTGACAGGTGTAAGTTTAATTTGTTAAATTTAAATTCTAAACAATAGAAGCTTTTCCGAAAATAGATAAAGTCATTTCTTAAAGTAAAATGAAATCTGACGATGTAGTTTTTGATGTCGTTTATTTTGTTTCAGAATAATTAAATATCTATATCTTATGTCAAAATTTTTTTATCCTACACGATTAAATAATCATCTTAAATTTTTAAAATGACACTTTGCATTAATTACAATCAAGCTCTTAAAAGCTGCAATTTTTTCAAAACTCCGTAAACCCGTCACAATACCAAACAACAACAACGTCAACCTTCCGCACGCAACATCCGCATGACCAACGACGACACAAATCGGGCAAAGTAAAAAAAAAAGAAAAAAAAAGACGACAGAAATGAACGCTCACGTCGCGCGGGTAGAGCGAAGCGACGACGAGGAGGAAAAGAGGCGTCGGGCGAATGTCAAGCGGGCCGGTATTCTTAGACCGCGTATACTGGCAGCCGCTCAAATCGTTACAGGTGGCACGGAATCGCGTTAGCGCATAAAGCTGCTTCCCTCCCCCCCCTCCTCCTCCTTCTCCCTCGTGCGCAAGCTCTGACGAAATAGCCGATGGGCTTGCGTACATACAAGAGAGCGAAAGAGAGAGAGAGAGAGAGAGAGAGAGAGAGAGAGAACGAGTGAGTTTATTTTTTTTATAAGCGCTGCTTTCGATCCAAATGGACGGAGCTGAGTTTGAGTCTCTAGGTGCTTCCTGGTTCGGTGGAACTGTTCTAAAGTTGTGTTGGTTTTTTTAGATGGGTAAAGAGGGTTTGGGATTGTTGAGTAAGACTTAAAATGACGTTGGTCAAAGAGCATGATGTAAATTGTGGCTGATTTCTTTTTGTATATCTGATGACCTTTGTCGAGTTATTATTTTGTAAGTGGATTTATATATCTTTTCTTTTAACATTATTGAGTTAGTCCCTCTCTATACAAATTTAATTTTAGGGCACGAGCGCACGATTTCTCTTTTCCAAAAACAAATTTTGAGCTGGATACATAATCACCATGAAAATTGAGTTCGCGCCTCGATTAACTATACGCTCGACTCATCGAAACTTCTATTTCGCGCAGTGGTATTAGTGTAGTGAACTTCATTAATATTAATGAAATTCATCCGACTATTGGGATCAAAACTGTGTCATGTCTCATTTGAATGAGCCTATAATCCCGAAGACAAATAAAACTATTTTGTTGAAGTTGGAAACCGAACGTTTGTATAAAATATAAATAAAGAGAACCTTGAAAATTAAATATAAAAAAAGAATCGTTAAAATCATATGTTAGTAACCGTGAGTAGTCATCGAAATGCGTTTTTATTTCTATCTCTTAATAATCGTGTTATTAGCCGTTAGATTTGTACACGTTAATCACTTTATTTTCGGCGTGGGATCATTCGTACGAAACTTCCGCGATTATTCCTGTAAATGCAATTATCAAGCTTATTGTAAAATTGCTCTTTACGTAACAACGAAAACAGCAAAGAAAATGTTTAATTTGACTCTCCTTTCAAGAGACATCGAGATTAATGAAGTCACGTCGTCTAACACGTCGTTTTTTCAAGAGTCACTTCAAGGTTTATAAATGATATCACTTAAAATTCAAGATATTGTTTTCAAGGCTTCCACTTTATATTTAACTATAAGTCGTACATTCATATTGAATGAAGACATTTTTCATAATGTATTCATAAAGAACGAAGGCAGGACAATAAACTTCGAGTGTTAGTCGATGGATCTCACTTTTAATTCATCTTTTTCTAAGCGAACGTGACGCATCATATAGGTTTGTCGATTGCCTAACCCTTTGCCCTTTCACCTGACATCTTGACCTTCATCAAGGTTTCTCTGTATACGAGATTTGACGTCATTGCTGCAGTGTGTATATAGCCTTAAATTTCTAGATGTATCGACAAGTCAATTGGCCTATACATTAAGGAAATTAAGATCCTCTAACTCCTACGCTATGTATGAGAAAATTAGTAAAATTGTTATCTTCATTTATGTGATAATTAGGTGTGAAAGTTGATTGAATGCTAAGTAGAAATGAGTATTATCTGAACAACGTTTGAGGAAAAGTTCGTTTAATCAATTTTGATTATGTCTTATAATATTGTTAATTAGAAACTTCGTTTCGTTCAACAACACATGATTTCTTAAACCCCAGCTAAGTACATGGTAAAACTTTCAATGAAACTTTTTCTATGTACATATTGCTACAAGCTTGCAATTTGCTAACAAAACCAATTGTGCTGAGACAATGATAGAAAGAAATTTTCATTGTCTTCGTCAACAAAGATCTTTTGACCAATACATATACCGCCCGCTAACTCGATTAGCTAGAACATAATAAAAGTTTGGTAAAATTAGTTTGGATTGACGTTTTCCCTCATAAATCCGAACAAACTTCTATCGGATTACCTGAAAATTTATTCATAGGAAGCTCTTGATAATTATAAAAACTTTCTTTCACTCGCTCGCTATGCATTGTGGTCGCGCGTGCGCAAACACAACACAATTACAACTTTTCTCATGAGTAGCAACGTTTTCGGCCTCGGAGGGAAAAAAAATCTGCCAATCATCATCGTCGCATAGATCGATCCCGCGCGAAATGGCTTTGCGCTAGATTCGCCAGGTCAGCGCGCGCTTCGTGTGCATTGTAAACCCGGAAAAATACAGACGCCAGTGAAAACGGAGCTTTAAAAGGAAAGTGCAAACGCGGTTATGGCTTCTAAATTCTGCGAACTGGTATAACGGTCTAGTTCTATGTTTTTTTTAAAAAGTGAGTCAAGTACAGAGACGACAATAATTGTGTCAGCCGAATTTTTCAAACCTTCAATTTTGCGAATGATGATGAGTGTTTCCGTTGTGAACGACGTAAAAGTAAAATTGAAAGCTAAGGCCAAATAACTCTAAATTTTGTAGGACAACTTTGTACGTCCTTTGTTATCTTCAGCGAAACTTACAAGGCGAGAGAAAAAAGTCGAGATACGCGAAATTATCTATGACTAACATTGACATTGCACTTTATGTTGTCATCGTACGTATAACGATTTCCAAGGCTCAGTCCTTTTTTGATTCTCGGACAGTTCACATCATGTAATCGTGTCAGTGACAGAACTATACACTTAGGTCATTTACAATTTTTGCATTTACAAAAGCTACAATTCAATGATATAAATCCTTCAATCAACCCCCGACATATCTACCGTCAAGTACACTTATTTACCTCTACATTATCTTAATCAGTCCATAAAGCTTTCGACCAAGCTATATATAACTAACGACAACAATTGTCCTTGGTCTTGTTGCAGACAGGGAATAAGCAAGGAGGACGGGATGTTGAGCAGGTTGGCGAGTTACTTGCTGGGAGGCGCCGGCTCCGAGGCCGATGAGGCCGAAGCCGCAGCCGGGGGCGCGCCAGCCCCGCCTCGAGACGAGGCCGGCACCACCGCCCCGGACGCCGGGAGCAGCCTCGTCGAAGCGAGGCTGAGGCAGGTCGAGGTTGAGGGCGACGACTGGATCCTCATTGACAGGAATGGTAAGTGCTCGACCTTTGCGGTTTCACGATGATTTTTAGAATTTCTAAGCGAGGAGAGGGAATGCTTGTGGTGCGAGGATGATATAGAATACTTTGAAAATCAAGACTTGAAATGTTTCGTTAAATGTTCTAATCAGATATAGTTTGATGTAGTATACTTGTTCATTAAATGACAGAATCCTTGCACCTTAGACATTCTTTTCTAGAATTATACTCTCTAAAAATGAATAAGTGAAAAGTCGCGCACTGGTGCGAAGGAGTGGAAAAATCTATTAATCTTTACTGAGCATACATATATTAAGCAGCAGGATAAATGTTCATTGTATAATTAATGAACTGTTCTCTGAAGTATAAATTTTTTCAGTTATTTGGACCAGTGAGCGACTTTTCACTCATCCATTTTTAGAGAGTAGATAGTATTTTAACTTTATTATAACTTTTTAATTGTTTGTTCTTAGTATTAATTTATTTGTTTATTTTCATTTATAATTTTTATTGTAATTAACAATGGTTATAATACTGCGAAGTTTTAAATAAGATTTTCCTTTAGTTTTTTTTTTAATTTTATGAAAGACGATTTTTCTTTATTTTTCTTTTGAAAGAATTGTTTTTGTTTATAATCATTTTCTATGATATTTATCGATAGTTTCTAAATTTATAGTCATCATTTATCTGATCAATGTTTTACTACATTTTCATAAACTATAAATAAATTACTATGATTAAAAGACTATTATGACTACAGATTTAGAAAATAAGGATAACAATAAAAATTCAAAAGTTAGAATCAAAAACTTTTTGTGGAACACTCTTGGTAAAAAAATACGTTAAGGCGCAAGTACCAATACTGATCCTGAAAAAGTTTCTTAGATTCTAATCGGCTCATTCTCGCCGATTAATTCACAACAATCCTCAGTAATGGTACTATCCCTTGACAACTGATCCGCAATCTCTCGGCACCTCGCTTCTGAACCTCTATAATACTCTAACTTAAGCTCTGAATAAATACAAGACACTAATCTTGAAATCATTATTTCCACGTACCTCCCGCCTCTCTCTCTCTCTCTATCCACCACTGAACTTTCTCGCACCTAAAAACACGCTGCCGTCACATCCCCATAGACATAGACCTCCTATCCGATCCAACGCTCCCATCACCTCCGAACCTTGAACCATACGCCCACGAAAACTACCTCCAAAACTATCACCTTCCGTACCACAACCACAATTACTACCACAACCACCACCGCCATCGTCGCGATTGCTCACCCGGTCCGTTCGCTGCAGTTGAGGCTTACACGGGCATGGACGAGTCGTGGTACGTGACGCCTCCAGCGTGCTTCACGCAGTCTGGGCCTGTGCACCTGGAGACCTCGCCCCTGGAGGACCTGCTTATCGAGCACCCGAGCATGTCCGTATACCGGGCAGCTGGCAGCCCGCCACCCGAGAAGAAGAAGGTGCACCACCAGGAGGCCGGCAAGGCGCAGAGACCGGCCAAGAGGCGAGCCCCGCCTGTACCCGAGCCGAAAAAGCCCGCGTCAGCGGCCACGACCAGTGCCGGCAGCAGGATACCGCTGAGGAGTGCCCCTACTCCAGGCACGCAACAGGCTGTGAGGAGTCCCCTGGTCGAGCAACAGCAGCAGGTGGTGGCGCGGGGTAGCCAAGCTAAGGCGAGGCCGAGCCATCAGCATCATCACCATCAACATCACCATCATCATCATCACCAGCAGCAACAGCAGCAACCGCAGGCTGCTGGCGCAGCGACGGCTGTTACCGAGCAGGGGCCCAGGAGGTCCAGCATCAGGGACCCGAGGAACGCTCGTGGCGACGAAAACGTGCGGATCGTTCAGATCCGATCTGCTCAAAAGGTTGGTTGATTTTTAACAATATCATTCTGTTATGTTATGTTCCTTAAGAAAGTTAGACAAATAAATGGAGTTATGAAAAAAACAGTGTCCCTTAAGGGTCCATCTAACGTAAGGAGGAAACAATTAAATGTAAACGCAGACTTGCAAATAAGGATCGAATTTCCTTAAATTTAAATTCATTTGAATTGAGGCTTTTAGGATAAATTTTTTAAAAATTTATGGGGAATTAATTGACAAATCCCTCATACAACAAACCCCCAGCAACTCGTACAGCCGCATCAATATTTTCTTCTCTGTTTGCTTTCCGCCCATCTAGATGCTGGAGAAGCGCGCCTCGCAGGCAACGAAACGCAACCGGCTCGAGCGCTCGAACAAGGTGCGCGAGGTTGCCAGCGGCAAGGGTCGCCGTCCCCGACGCCAGGACCGCCTCCGGCTCAACAACAGCGGCGCCAACAACAACCGCAAATGCTAGTCTCCAGATCTCAGGCCAGGGTGCACGCACTAGGGACGCGCGCTTAGAGCAAAAAATTACAGAAAAATACACACAAACACACGTACAGGCAGAAACGACTGGGGATATTACGATGCGTACGTCATAAGGGTCCAGGGGTCCATCGCAACCCTCTAATCCTTGGAACACCAAAATTTGTGATTTTTGAAAGAAAGATATGTGCGTGCGTGTACTTTTGAAAGAGAGAAAGAGAAAAAAACGTTATTTTGGAATAACGGTGTGAAAATTGAGGGGACGTTGGGTTCAATTTTGTGAATTTTCCAACGTCCGGTGAAAAATTTTTCACGTCACGGCACTTACGGTGTACGCATCGATATTAGGTGGCGATACCATGCTTATCGGGCCAAACTGGAGAGTCGGAATCCGGTCAAAATGTATAGGAAATGTTAAGGTACTTTGGAGGATTTCATTGCTATTTGCACAATTTTGTGATCCATGAGTCGGTTGTAGCGTTCTTTCGCTTTACAGAAATTTTGAAAGTCTTGCTAATGGGATGGTATATCAAAACTTGCAAAATTTAGCGAACGAACGTTTCGAGCTTACCGAATCACTTATGCATATTCTCTTCTTCTAGTCTTTGTTCGAGGCAAACAAAAAATAATATTTTTCTTACTGTAGAGTATTAACGTCTGAAAAAATATAGTTTATTACGTTCTTGGACGCTTTCCCAGAAACTTGTTTCGTTAAGGTCTCCAAACTATCTTTTTGTCCGACAACGATCGCTTGTAATTCTATATAATTATTTGTCATTTGTATACACACGAGAGCTGGGACAATTAAATTTTCTTTAAAGGAAACGGCGGGCGGGCTAAAATGTGCGCACCAACCGAAACAAAGCTCGCCTTTATTTATTTAACAAACCCAATTGCAAAAATTAAATAGCAAAATATTGACTTTTCTTCCTTGATGCTCTCGATCATATAGAATTCTTTCGAACGATGTCGTTTGTGTGTGAACAGCGTGAAGACAAAATAGAATCTCTGCAAACTCGAGGCTACGTTTTAGTATTAAAGTATGATACGTAAAAACTCGTGCATATATATAGAACATATTATACAGGGATCCGCGAGAAAGTTTGGTCCGATAAGATGTTAGGAGGAGTAGACATATACGATCCAGGCGCAGGAGTATAAACCAATCGCGAAAAGGTGATAGATAAAAAAAGGAAATAATAAATTTTCAAAGCGACGGTAATCCCCTTCGCGAGTCACTTTCCACGCGAAGCGACTCGTGAAAGGCAGATAATATATACTTTTTCTTCTCTTTTATCCACTTACTTTCCTTTGTACGCGGTATCGTTCTCGCACGACGATTTGCACGGTTATTGTACGACTATGGTGAAAAAAAATAATGAAAATAATAATGAAAAACTTACCTCATTGCAAGCTCTTTAGGCCACTCGGAATAAACGAAAAAAAAAGTAACGTATGTATGCATAATGTAATAAACTAAAGTTCGTCGCAGCTTTTGGACTCGTGGAATGGGAAAAAAAGATTCTATATATTTTTGTTAAAAACAGGAGTGTTTTATTTAAGTTATAGTAGATTCATTTAATTATTATTATTACTATTATTATCATTAGTTCGCGAGAGAAAATAATACCCTATATTTGCGTTTCAGTTGAACGAAAAAAAAAGAATGCAACAACACACTCGCACGGTACAAGTATATATATATGTACACGCACGACGTGCTATATCGGCAGAAATAAGAAAAGAGCGGGTACACACAGAACGTCGATATAAGTGTCGAAGGCGCACTTCTATCGCGCGTTTTTTCTTGCCTCTGAAAGGGTAAGTTGACGCGGCTGCTTTTTCGCCCGTCCTCGCCACGCGTATAATATACGGGAAAAAAGATAAAAATAGAAAATTCACGCGCGAGTTATCCCGAAAAATATTATAATATATATAAACACACGTGACGGTCACGCGTGTCTCTCGTGAATGGAGAGGCGAGTGAGTGGGGAGAAAAGAGTGATCGCGATAAATTTAAATTCCGAAGGCCACACATGCCGCGCGAGGAAGAAAAATCGTGTCTCGGAGAAATTTCTCTACGTTTTAGTAGACGCGTGTGCGAGCGGTGTTTTTTGCGCGAAGATGAGAGAACAGGTTTTTCTGCTCTGGTACGTGATGTGAGCATCGTTATTATCGATACTCCGAATGACTCTTTTTTTTTCTAAATTCAAAAAGCGAAGAAGAACAAGACCAGGCATCGCGGAAAAATCGTCGCCAGACGGCGCGTCGTCGTCGTCGTCGCGAATGCATAATAATGATGTATAAAATATGCATGAAATCGTAGTCGCACGTGCGAGCGCTTTTCCTATACGCATATATACCTTCACATATTCGGCGGAAGAGAGAGAACGAAATAATATAATGAATTTTCCCGCATCGTAGTTTTATTCTATTTTGAATGACCGTGTCGCGACTATTCTAACTTTTAAAAAGTACAATGACGTTAATATATATATATATATATATATATATATATATATAGTTTTAATCGTTTGCTATATACCATATAAATACATATAACGATCGCGTATATGTATAAGGCAGATTAATTATTGTATGTCCTTGTTGAATTAGTATGTCGGGTAAGATTTAAAATCTTGAAACTTATATTGTTGAAAACGAAGAGAGAAAAATGAAATACACGCTACGACGACAACGTGCACTGCACAAGGTTAATAAGTGTAGCTCGTGTAAAATTACTATACTTATCGTTTAACTAACACGCGACGAGCCCTAGTATTCATGAACTAATCGATAAAACACTTCCTAATTTGGCCTTCTAGCGTCGCGCGCGCGATGTGTTATGCTAATTCTTGCAAAAAAAAAATAATACAAACAAACACAAACACCTATGTGCTCGCGATGTCATTAAACTTGGAATTCAGATAAGGCGTGTGTAACTCGCCGAAAAAAAAATAATAAACGCGTCGCGCGATAGCGATAAACAATTAAAGTGTGAGCGCGCCCGCGCACAAGCGTATTATACGTTTGTGTGCCCTGCAAGTATACAAATGTTACACGCGTGTCGCGGCGGACTGGCACGTGCTTTCGCGGCCGATATAAATTTCCCGAGCGATAAGCCGTTATCTATACTTCTTCTTCTTCTTCTTCTTCTTCTTCTTCTTCTTCTTCTATTCTTCTATTCTTTTGCGTTTATCTCTCTATTATGTCTATGCCTTCTTTTCTACGCTGTTTTATCCTGAAATTTGTTATTTATTTACGTAAAGCCTTGATTTTTATTTATGGTTTTAGGATGATAATGTTGATGGTCGATTGCTTCGATTCTTTTTATTTCGAAATTGGTAACGTCTTGTGATAAGGTTTATAACGATCAACTTAATATTGCATGTATTCGATCGTATATATACACTATTTTAAAATTATTTTAATCAATTTTTTTTAACCGTAGATTTTTAACTAACATTCTTCGTTTATTATGAATTAAATGTAGTCTAATTCAAATATTATTAAAAACGTACATTAATAAGGTTCATTAGATTTAACGCACTTAATTTGTAAAATTAATTCTTCTTTATTCTAAGAATAATAAGTATTTAAAAAGACAAAAAAATAAGATAAAAGAATTTTATAAATTCTCTTATTGCTATTATACCTTTAAAACGAAAAAAAAAACAATTTTAAACTTATAAATTAAAAAAAAGAAGGTAATATTAATAATTAAAACGCACGCGTAATGAATATGTAAACAATAACACCACGCACTTCTGCGCAATTTCGCAAATCTCTTCCGCCCGTTAAACAAAAGTCCGGGAAAGTTTTACCGGCGTGTCCGCCTTTCCGTTCCGCGAAACAATTTTCTCGCTCCCACGCGCGCAGCGAAAACCTAAGACCGTCGCGTTATTGTAGTAGCATGTCGCAATTGAGAAAAAAAAGTTTCGCGTAGGCGTCTAGAGTCTTCGTTACGTACACAGGTATATTATACATATACCTACATAGGCATATGATAATACTAATCGTGCGTAGAGAAAAAATGCATGCGTGTTCGTATGTGTGATGTGTATCGGCTTGTTTCACGTGTATACTGGCTTTCGTCAACTTACCTGAGCTCGAGGTGCGAAAATGGATAGATTAACGAAAAATGAAAAAAATTCTCAAAAGTCGTGGAAAGAACGCAAAAAAAGAAGTTTTATCGCATATATGCATATATGAGATATATATATATATATATATATATATATATATATATATAATATCAT
>JAYJLV010000046.1:19077592-19094194 GCA_036873485.1 Torymus texanus
CATGTAAGTGCACACGATACAGCAGTTAAAAAGTGTATTGTAATAGAAATTGCATGTATATATATATATATATATATATATATATATATATATATATATATATAAACCGTAAAAGAAAAACTATCGCACATAAACAACGATTTGATAATCACAAAACTTATAACATCACAAACCGTTCTTTCCTCATAAAAAAGCGCGATAGAGCGAGCGCGATATATAATGCATCTTCATCACTCGTTTACAAACAACTTACGCAACCACCAAAAATCCACGCGAGTCACGTAAATTCACATACACGCAGACATTATCCACTTTTCCTCATCTCGCATCAAATACAAGATTTCCCCGAACCGAGCTTTAATATTCGCCATATTATTATATCACATCGAACGCGATACATACACGCGCGACCAGCAAAAACTTTCTTGACTCATCGTCAACTTTGGCGACGGAAATCAAAGGCAGCAACGACTTCCGAGGAATTCAACTCGACATCACACACGCACGCTATATCGTGTATATATATATATACACACACACACATATACACGACAGCTAAAAATTCTGGCGCCGGATGTTGCGAATAGGCGATATAGAGGTGTATATATGTATATGTATTGTGCAACGCGCGCAAACGATGAATCATCGAAAAAATAATAGAGTGGATAGATCTGTCGCGCGAAATTCGCTATCGAGGAACGAGAGAAAGTGTTGTATTGTGATAACGTAGTTCGCCGAAAGCCGTATGTTTTGGAAATTCCGTAATTGTGGCCACCGAAAGTACGCGCGCTGTACGCCATCGCGGATGATTTATTGAGTCTGTGAGTATGACATGTAGCTCAGTCGTATCTGATACAGCGGTGATAGGAGACTGCGGGATTTGCGGAGATATAAGTAAAGCTCGGCTTGGAGGCACCGGAAGAAGCTGTTTTTTGCTATTCTGCCAGCGAATATCGATCTATTGCGCAACGCTCGGTTTGTCCGCAAGCCGATGACATAGTTTTTGCGAAAATTTTTTTGTAAGATACCAGCGGTTCAGCGCGACTTCAAAGGCATTAAGTTTGATGCCGAAAGGAGGAATGACGTTATGTAACTTTGTTCAATGTATTAATGTGGTTTGTAATTATCAGCAACATCAGTTACCATGCTGGTAATGGTTATGTTTTTACAGATAAAATAGTCATATTATATGTTTTAATTAGTTTGAGTGCGCTCGTAAATTATTATCACCTTTTTAGACGATTCAAATTAAAATTAGTTCAAGTTCATCATAGAGATAATTAAATAAAGATTATATATCGGGTATTATACTGGATTTTATTACGTAACTAACTGCATAAGGTATTCTGGATTCTTTTGTATAACTACGTATACTTTTTCCAACTTTTCTGAAAAATGAATAAAATAAGATCATATATTTTTCAACAAAGCAGCTATTTCTATATATAATAATATAAAATACCACTCCAATGCTTTTAGTTCAACACATTATCTTATTGTCAGTCATTAGAAACATATTGGTCGCATTAATTCAACATTTTTTGATTATACGCCGCACGAACAATATTTATAAGACTAAAACGCGAGCTATCTTATCGAAATAGGCTCGTTTTATGACACGCAGCAAAAGCGCGCGCGTCGATCCATAATCCTCGCATTTCCCGTACCGCACATCCGCGTCATTCGCAACTATAATATACACACACGACAAAACAATACATTGAGCTTTCTCCTCGCAACAATAATTTTTCCGAATTTTTTTTTCCTCTTAGCAGCGACGACGCGTGGGTAGTCGAGCATCACGCGGGCGTACAAACATCGTACACCAAAGCGTTTTTTCTCACGCGAGCCCCTCGCGACAAAGTGTAAGTACTGTGCGATATATATATACACGTACACGCGACAATTAGTGATAATAAAGCCGCAGGCGTGTTATATAGTTGAAAATATACACGAGCGGTCACGACGGCGCCATCGGTGTGCTGTCTCCAAATTCCGGTCGTAATGCGCGTGAGGAGAGAGGGAAGTATATATAAATCCTGGCGAAATATACGGTATACGTGGGAGGATAAAAGTATACGCAGTTTCACGGGGACGAAAAAGTCGCGGGTGTTTGATGGATCCAGCCGGCGGGCTGTGTAGTAAATATAGTTGACGATGCGGCTTTTGAAGTTTCGAGAGCGGAGAAGTTTCGTTTTTCCGTTTTGAACTGTGGGGTCGTTGTAACTTTGAGGTTCCAGTTGAATTTAATTCAAAAAGTTTTGAAAATTTGCTCGATGCTTTTTTAATGGATGTTTATCAATTTTTTGGGAAATACCTTCGTGTGCATAGTTTCGAGTGTAAAATTGAACATTAAGTTGTATGTGGTAAAAATATTTTTTAACGCATTCAAGTATTTAAAATAACGAATAAATTTTGCATTTAAAAAATGATAAAAACCTAAATAGTTACTTTTTGAATATGCTGTTTACAGTGATATGTTTGAAAATAATTATCGAAAATTATTTGACTGAGCAGTTATTGTTTAAAAACATAAAAACAATTTTTCAGTCGTAAATTTTCAGATGAAAAACCTTTGCCCAATTTTAAAAACTAAAAGTTTTTATCAAAATTAATGTTATGTTTATCAATTATTTTTCCTTAAAGTTTGAAATAAAATCGTAAATATTATAAATTCAAGGTGAAATCTATGTTTTTAACCGATATCTGTAACCTCCCAGTTTTCCTACACTCGGTAATCAGATTATCATGATTATCTAATAGATAGCGACAAGGCACTTATTTTCCTGAATTTTTCCTCGAAGCGCACATTAGTTGATAATATATACCTTGGTCATTTTTTTTTCTACAGTGTAGTATTATTGCTGAAATATAATTTCCGCTTCATGCAAAATTATTAATATTATTTATATTTAAGAAAATTATAGCCTTTGAGTTTATCAAGTTTTACGCATGAAATTCACGTTTCTTTTCTAGATAAATAGAAAATATTTATATTATAATGTAGAAAAAAAAAACTGCTGCCAATTCATTGTCACGTAACTTCCTCAAACTTAATTTGTTGACCTAATATATAAATTCTTTACATTAAAAAGGATTTTAAAAATTATTATTAATAAATTACTAACTTACATTAATAATGCACAAAATAATTACACATATATTAAAATTTAAATAAATAACATTCATTATTTTTTTTAGAAATACATCGCAAATTCAAACTTATTTTTTTTAATTTTATGCTTATTTATAAAAAATTTAGTATCATACTCTTGAAATATCAATCATCATGATGACGTTTGATTTTCCAACATTTGTCTTCGGCAAATTATTTCTTAAACACAAATGAAAGTAATCTCTTTAAAATTTAATCTAATACCGTTTTAAATGAGTTTAATAAGTTTTTTAAATTTCAAGTCGATTGACCACGTAGTTTCTAAGAAATAAATTTATGAATTTTAAAAACATTTTTCTTAATAACAAATGAAGTAATTTAAAGACCTTTCAAAATAAATTTAGACTGGTAAATAATTTTGACTCCTACATATGTAAAAATAAAAAATACGAAAGTTCGAAATCGTTTTTGGTTATAAAAAGAAAGATCTATCAATTGTAAATCAATGATGGTTCCGAGATTTTTTCGCGAGACAAACAAAATAAACTTTGACCGACGAAGATCGATGGTTTGGTTCTCGAGATATAGAGAGTTTACATACTGCACACAGACACACGCACATACAAACAGGAAAAAAATTTCCCCTAAATTGAAAATTTTCAACATATTTCGCCTTAAAGTATCATTTTCTATGGAAAAAATAAATTACCATTTAGCACAGCAGATTCTAGGCTCAGTACTTAAAAAACCAATCTATATTTCACTCTGTACCAATCAATTTCAATTCCCTCGCGAGAAAAAACCATTCTAGTAAAATTTCTTGACCCACCAGCGATTCATAAAAACCATTAAAAAAACCACAATCATCACAAAAAACCCCACCTCGCACCTTCCGCATACTCGACCCTAAAAAAAGCCTTCTGCCATCCTCTTCTCCCAGTCGTAAACATCGGAAAAGTTCATTATCACTTGCTGGCACTTTGCCTCCCGCGCGGGCGCAACCTCTGCCTCCGTCGCTGCGTACACTCTCGAACCTGACACGCAGTATATATACACGCCAGGCACGTGTTTTCCTCTCCTCTATATACACGCGCGTTTCCGGATAGCAGCTCGTTGCTGTAGCCGCCACCGCCGTCGTGGCGAGTAAGTACTTACTTTCCACATACCGACCGCTTGGAATTTAGATCGCGCGCATGCGCGCGCCTCGATAACGAACTTTTTACAATCTCCGAAGGATGCGCGCGCGTGTAGAGCTGTAAAGTCGGGTGGCGGTGCTTTAATCTCGTGTATATAGAGAGAGAGGCGGGGGATATTGTCGCGCGTAATTTCTCAGCGGTTTACGAGGAGGCTGGAGAGAGAAAGAGAGGGAAAGAAGGACATTATCGAAGTGCGTTTGGCCTTTTTTCTAGTGGCGAACGCGTGGGTGGCAGCGCGCGGAGTTTATTAAATTTTTCCTAAGAAGGAGACGGGTATGGGCATATTCGCGCGGTTGGAATAAAGCGGCGTGTGGATGGTTATGCGGCGGTGATGCTTTGAATATCAAGTACGTAATGGTTGCCTCGATATGCATTTTGTGAAGTAGTTGAGTTTCCATGAGTGCAAGTATCATTGGTATCAACATTAAATAACAATAATATCTATCTGAATTCTGTCTCAAAATCGTTCCGCTAAGAATATAAGAGCTTTGACGTCAATTATTCTTTAAATATTCACATGCCATTTATGTTTAATGAAAACAATTTAACTTAAGAAAATATGTAAGTTTTTAGTTGCATGTGAAACAATATTCAACCGTCGTATTCGTTAATATAATCCAAACTTTTTAGTATTGATTTTGAAAGCTTTTTTCATTACTAAAAACATACAAAAATTAGCAGCCAACGATTGTTTTACCTTTAAAATATTTATTTAACATTCCTTTATTATTATTTAAAATTGAAATACCTTACCAACAGTGTACCATTCCCTCGAAAAACATTCAAACAACTGTGCATTAAAAAAGAAAAGAACCGAAAAAGTCCCGCGTTCATTTCCGACACGTTCCAATTGACTTCGAAGACAAACATACACACATACAGAGACCCACACAGCCGATAACATCGTCGAAAAATCTGGCGGAAAAAGGACGACCCTCCTATATATACTTACACATACTCTGTACCGGAGAAAGAAACGCGCGCTTGTTTGTCGAACTGGGCTGCGGCCGAGAGAGAGAGAGAGAGAGAGAGAGAGAGAGAGAGAGAGAGAGAGAGAGAGAGAGAGAGAGAGAAAGAGAGCAACTCTCCCGCGCGCGCCCGACATCGACCGAAAGCGATAAGCCCCGCACGCGTCGTCCGCGATAACGGCGTTATATACCTGCGCGCGTCTCAGCTCGGACAATGAACGTGAAAAGAAAAAGAAGAAAAAAATACACACATCGCAGTTCCGCCGAGAGAGCCGTTATATCGGCGAGAGCAAGAGAAAACACGTTGTAACGTGCAGATGCATAGCAGCAGCAACAGCAGTGAAGTTCCGATGCAAGAATGGCATGATGCAAGAGTCGGGGAGAAGAGTGTCACTGCGCGCTCGCGCGTTTTGTTTATCGATCTCTCGCTCTTTGTTTTTACGAGTCGAGGAAAAATGTGTGTATTATAACGCGCGAGTGTGTGTGTATGTACATTCGCGAAAAGCTGCGATGTTTTTATTGTTTCCTTTTTTTTTGTTTCTGAACTGATAAAACGGCGCGCTCGGTAATTTAGTGGATGATAATATGGCTGTTGAAATGGCCATGACATTGGTGGAATAAAAAACAATAAAAATAAAAAATAAGAATTGAGGACGAAAAAAATAATTGTAATTTTTATAGTCGTTTGTGCGTTTTTTTTTTTTTTTTTTTTTTATTAAGCCTTTCAACCGTACATAGTTATTTCGGTTGTTTGTCCGTTTTATTGAAATTTTGGAGGAATGAATACTTTAGTTGAAGGTTTCTTAATCTTTTTTAATTTGAAAATGAAAGAAATACTAGATGGAACAAGTAGAATTTATTCTGAATTATTCATATAAGGTGTGTAAACGAAAAGATAAAATTATTCTTCTGATTACAAAGCAAATGAAACTAAGTCTAAAGTGTCAATTCTAATTTGAATTTAATATTAAGTTAATAAACGATAATAAATGACACTTTTACCGGAAATTTAAATTAAACTCGCTTAAGTAATATGGACGGAGATGACAGTACATGCAAAAAAAGACATATGCATAATTTTTAAATATTAAATTGTATTCTTGTTGTGCGTACGTTTAAGCACAGTAAATATATGAAGGAAAACCTCATAATTCTAAAGTGCTATATAGTTTCAATATTCCGATACTAAAATGTAAAGCGAGTCTAGAAAATATCATTGACGTTTCTTTCACTTTATGTCCGCGCAGAAAAATCATAATATCACAGCAGCAGAACACCCAAAATCTTCATAAAACGGCAAGTCCATATTCTCCAAACTAAATTCATCCGCCGAAACTCTCCATCCTCCCACGGCAAAGATGCACTTTCAATTATACCTCGTTCTCTCTCTACAACGTACATATATATACTTACGCGCGAACACGAACGACCGAAACCCGCGCCGCGCCGCGCCGTCGCATACTCGCCCCCGAGAGTCTCTCTCTTCACTCGCGCGGCTATACGGCTATCTACAAATCCCGATCTCAATTCCTCCCGGGAACTTTTCTCAATTGGACCAATTAGCCAATTGCACTAATTAGGGGGAAAGGATGGGAGCGAGAACGGGGCTCTCTTTCTCTCCCGTCTGCTGTTGCTGCTATGCCTCCTCCTCTTCATTACGGGACCGTCGCACTCGCCGTCGTCGTCGTCGCTTCATGCTTTAATTTTATGAAATTCCCCGTAAAAGCCGCTTGTTCCCGGGATAAAAGCTCGCGCGGAAGGTATTATATATATACACACACAGCGCGTTGTGCCCGCACGCGTATATAGCTGCAATTAGCGGGTATATAGTGCGCGCACTTTTTTGTAAGATTTTTCGCGCACGTGTGTGTGTGCGTGCTGTTTGTAATAATTATGAAGTGCAGGGGGGAAGGGGGAGGACTTCGGGAGTGGCTAAAAATAAAGTTTTGATGCGTGATGCGAGCCGCGTGTGCATATGACTTTTAGCGGTGGTTTTTATAAAGATTAGCCACTTTGTTGATTGTTTTGCGTTATGTAAATGCTTTTATTTACTTCTGAAAAGCGTGCATTAACTTTAGTGTTTTGCTGAATATTTTTTTTCAAACAGGTATACTATTGCGAAATTAAACGTTTTGAAATATTTTTGTAATTTTAAGGTTATCGTTTTATAATCATGTTTGCTAAAAATGGGCTGTGCGTTCATGCCAGATATTACTTGAATATTTATAAATTTAATGATTATCTAGTGTTATATACGTGAAATTTATTTTCAACTGCTGTTTAATATAGATATAATGCAAAATATTACTGTACAAAAACGTTTTTTTGTAATTATTTGCATTTAAGCTTAAAACTTTTATTTTATTTTGATAGATAGATAGATAAAAAGATATTTTTTTGTTTTTTATAGCTTAAATTTGAAAGAAGAGGTTAGTTGGTAGGAAGGATATAGACAATCAAAAGTCAAGATATATGTGTAATATAGTAAAATTTATTTTCATATTTCATTCAAAAATAAAATTATTTGTAAAAAAAGATTTCTTCGCTCTTTGTCGGTATACAATATGTATAACATGTATATATTTTGTGTGTTCGTGTATGTAAGACGATGTTTCTACGTTAATATATAATAATACGCTCAACAAGATATTGGAATTGGCATTCTTTTGATTTTTTTATTTTCAAAACAATTTTTTTTTTTCTTCCATCGATTATTTACATTCTTCCTTGCATTTTATTATATATTTACGTACAAGCACGTCTCGCGTCAGTGTACAAATGTTTGTTTTTTCTGTGCCGTTTTGTGATTTCTCAGTATCGCTAAAAAATATATAATAATATATAATTATATACTCTAATGGGGTTTTTTCACTTAAACACTAAATCACATGTTGTTTCATTTACTTTCATACGTTTGTGCAGCCGCTTCTGTCGCTTCTTAATACAATATATAAAAAAAATTTACAAGCGCATCCGACGGGAGGCCACTCGCCTCCTGCGGGCGTACGCGCGTTTTACAATTTTTTCGAACGAAATTCTCCACGGTTTAGTACATAATCATTCGCCGGTATTTAGTCGCAACAATAATTTATCCTCTGGTTTTTTTATTTTTCTTTTTCATCATGTCGTCTTAACAACGACTCTCTTGCGACGCTCCAACAGCTTGCGCTTATAGAAAAATAAGATTAAGGCATATATAATATAATATTTTCTCGACTTTTTACAAAGCATACTTTTTACAAAAATGAGACACGGGGGGGCGGGGGAGTACACAGATTACAGAAGCATTATTCTCTCTTTTTCCTTTCTTTTTTTTGCACAACAATTGATTTCTCGATAAATCGTTCGCGAATGCAAAGTAAAAGTAGTAGATGCAAGGGAGGAACGATTGGCGAATCGGCGCGTAGAGGGCCGGTCGCGTTAATTAACACGACCGTTGATGCACGCGCGCGCCGATTGCTCGTTTTAAAATTTCTTAAAAAGGCACACTGTGCAGTGAATTGCTTGCCCAGAAAGTCTGATATAGCACGTGTATTATAGACTTTCTTTGAAAAACAAATGAAAAATTACACTTTAACTTTTATAAAAAAGAACGGAAAAAATTTTTTTACTCTCCTTTCTCTCGCTCTACACAATTCTATCTAGGCTCTTTCCTTCCCTTTCTCAAAGTCGGACTATGTTCCTGCGGGTCGAGCGCGCGTACACACAGCAGCACGTTGTTGCGCAAAAAACAAAACGAAGAAACGCGCAATGGATTATCATTATTATTATTGTTCGCTGTGGCAAAAAGGCGCTCGAAGAACAAACAAGTCCGCCGGATTACACATTCGCAGCTTTGGAGCTAGAAACGTGGCGAAATACAACGTGTCTTAACTGTACAGCAACCCTTATGTTCTTTTTTATACAATAAAAAATTAGCATTGCTATTTCAACAGCGACAAGAACTGCCTTCTGCGGAAGGAGCAAAAATATCTATCGTACATGACAATGTTATTTTTCATTTTTAAAAAGTTATACAAATCAGAGGCGCGAGAAGCATTTGGATTGTCCATAGTAGACGGTTGCCTCGATATTACAAGAGAAACAATGATTAGAAAGGAGGGGAGATCAAGACGATTTTTTACCCCGTTTACAACTATAGTTTAAAAAATCGCAATGGCGCGCCTTCTCGCAGACGTGTTCATATAAAAAAAAAACATTTTCTTCTTCTTCCTTACATTTAATAAACGTAATTGTTTAGGCAATGTTTAAAGTCAGAGTTTAGCGTTGAGGGGAGGGGATTCAACTTGAGCGACTTTTTCTCGGTTATATCTTATATTTTTCTCTTAATCTCAAAAATATCGCGACGCAGCGTTATACAAAAAGCGCCATTATCTTTTATTGCAATAAATAAATATTTATATATGTATAATAAGATATAGATATATGCCTTTTCTTTACATTATACTTTCCACCACGTATTTGGCTTTCTCAAAAAAATCACTCAACCGCATCCCGTGTGTTCAGCTTTGTCTCGATTAAATTGCACCTCGCGTAAGTAAATTGCAAGAGACAAACGAGTCATCTCTCCGCGTAAGGTAGATCTAAAATGTTAGTTTCTTTTTTCCTCCGTGAACTCTCTTAGCGCAAGAAGTATCAAATACAAAAAATAAAACAGAGAACTTGCTCTTTCTTTTATAAGCTTTATCGAGATTCTCAGAAACAATTTTTTTGCAATTTACCTTCGATTCCCGTTGAATTTGAGACACAGCAATATAAAATTAAAAAAACATAATAAAAACGATACATCGGTTTTTATATATTTATATGAATTCTGTTGTGACTGTAATTCTCTTTTTCGATTATACACTGAGCTATGCGCACGTGTATGTGTGTCATAGCACAGCTGATGATCAAAGAAAATCGGTGACTCGCGCTGAACGTGCAAACTTTAGGACTAGATGCACGCAAGCCCGAGTCCCGGTACAATAGAACCGAAAGAAATATGAATGAACGAATGATTTTTTGCCGGAGAGATTAGAATAATGACGAGACCGAGCGGAGAACCGATATATTATTATAAAAAAAAAGAGTAGAGCGCATTATTTATATTTATATTATATATATATATATATACACACACACACACACACACACTTAATTAAGAGCACTAAACGCGGCCGCGACGAATCGGCGAGATCTGGTACAGAGCTGCACATCCGCGATCTTGTATTTCCTCAAGAATAAGGAGTAAATAAGAATTAATAATACATGAAAATAAAAAGGAGATGCGGGTATAGAGCGATATCCAGATCTCCCGACCCCTCACGCTCAATATACAATATTTATATAAATATACAATATACAATGTTATGTGTGAGTGTTTGTGTGTAAGATAAGCAAAACCAAAGGTCCTTTATATCTCGAGGAAATTCGAATTTCCCGCGGCAGGCCGTTCTCCAAAATGGCGCCTGCTCCCTCTCTTCCACTTCACAGTGCATTATAATACAGTCACTTCGCTCCTCTCACAAACACGTCAAGTCCTGCCTGCCTGGTGAGCACGTTCTCGGCATCATATCAGCTGACCTCGAACTCTCGTCGTCCATTGCCGGCGTCCTGCAGCTCCCCCTGCTCCTCCTCATCGGCGAAAACAACGAAGACGAGCTCCGGGCGCCGATCCAGCGGGCCGTCTCAGAACAATCCAGGCACCGTCGATATCTGGCATCCGGAGTGCATGTGATCGATGACCTGCTCCTTTAGCCTGCTGACGGCGTCGCGCAGCCTGTTGACCACGGTGCTCAGATCGTTGTTCTCGCCCTTGAGCAGCCTGACCTTGTCCTCGAGCCTCGAGATCCTCTCGAGCTTGCGCCTGCGGCACTTGGACGCTGCGACGCGGTTCCTCATTCTCTTGCGCTCGAGCTTGATCCTCTCTTGGCTCTCCATGTCGATGGGCGACATGGGTGGCGAGCTCGAGACACTCGGTACCGTCTGGGGCTCGTCCTTGATCTGCATCATGCCGCCGTTACCGCTGAGCATGGAGTCGGTGGTGCTCTGCACGCTGCCCGGTGGCTCGAGGGTCGTGTAGATGGCCTCGTGCACGCTGCCGGGCTCCTGCGAGCTGTCCGAGTGGTGGAGCTCGTTGAGCGCTTCGACGAAACCCTGGGCGTAGAGTTCCTGCTCCTCGGTGACCTCCTGCTCTTTAAAGTAGGGCGTGGGCACAGTCATAAGGCCGTCTTGCTGCGCTATCAGTAGCTTCTCGAACTCGGGGGATCCCAGCTTGAGGAGATCGGGGGATCCCAGAATCGGCGTGAGACCGGACAAGGCGGCTGACGGCAGTGGGCCGAGCCGTGGCTTTTTGGACGGTATACCGGCTTGCCGGCTGAAGTCCAGGCTCATCTGGCTGCGCTTCATAGCGACGTTGCCACCTGGGCCGATTCGCGCGGTCGCTCTGGGCCCGTACATCGTGCCCATTGAGTGCTCCTCGTACAGCGTTGGCTCCATTGTCGAGTTGCGCACCATCTATATTACTCCTCTCTCTGTGCTCGAGTGGCTTTTTCCTCTGCTCGCGCTGCTGCCGCTGCTGAGGTGTGTCCGCGCTCGTGCGCTACAAAGTCCCCACCTCTTTCTCTCTCCGTCTGTCTTTCTCTCTATTACGCACTTGGTCGGTGTCCGCGCGAGCGACCGGCCGCTGTTACATAACACGCGGACTTCTTTCCTGCTGTGCGGTGTCCGCAAACCTTTATACAAGATGTATATATATATAAATATATATCACACGGGCACCGCACACTGTAGCTGCACTGTACCGACGAGGTCGCGCGCGGTTATGTACTAGAACACACACGACGATGACAGTTCCTCGTCCGCACTATTACTGCTGCTGCTGCTTCTGTTGCTCGTCAACAATAGTGACTCAGGCCGTACACGTGCGTGCACTGAGCCTGTATAGAGAGCGCGCGGGCCTTTTAAACTGGCTCGAAGTATACGAAGAACAGTCTCGAAGCGCTCGCGATCGCACACACGCGAGGTATATATACGCGTATAATGTATATATATATATATATATATATATATATATGCGGTAGGAGCACACTGTACTCCACTCTTTTATATAGCCGGGCTCGGCTCTCTGTGCTATCTCTCTGTGGCTCGCGATGCGCACCGCGCGGACTCTCCGCTGTTTCTGTGTCCGACGAACTAAACCGTACTGCCTTATATCTCGTGACTCACGTAGGGGCTAAAAATAGAAGTGGCGTCAGCGAGCGCTTCGGCGATTCGTCGACAGTGGCGTCACTGTTACGTTGTTATTGGCTGAGCCGAGCGAGCGCATGCGTGGAGGTGCTCAGTGCGGAGGAGGGAGCGTTTGAACGGCGACGGCCGCGGCGGCGATGCTGGCAGTGCTGGCACCCACTTGTACACCGAGCGCTCGCTCGCTCGCTGATATGCGCGTGTGTGTGTGTGTGTGTGTGTGTGTGTGTGTGTGTGTGTGTGTGTGTGTGTGTGTGTGTGTGTGTGTGTGTGTGTGAACGAGGAGCTAGCGATCGCCGCGACTGACTGACCGGTGTTTTGCCGCGCCGTTACGTAACTTTTTGTTTATCGTTGAGAGCGAAGGAGGGGGAGGGAGACGCACGCGTCGGGTAGTAGTAGTATAGTAGTAGTAGTAGGTATATATCGAGTCGTTGCCGTTTTACTGCTACTGCTGCTGCTGCTGCTATGCAGGCTTGCGCGTCTCGGTGTAGCATCGTAGTATAAGTAGTATATAGGCTCGAAAATTATGAACATGTTATTTAATTAGGTATCAACTGTATTTATCGGCAACGTTAATAATTTATTTATGAGAGATGCTATATTTGCATATACGTTAATGCGTGTGAATGTTGATACCGAGCTCAGATTTTCTAAAAATAGCTTTGAACGGACAACGATAATGACACTTTTGTATAAATTATATCTTTGAAGGTGCAAGCATTGTTGATTAAAATTCTGGTAAATAGGTGTATTCTTATCGAAAAACAATGCAAGTTTTCAATGGAATAGCAGCACGGTCTATGCGAGCGATATGATTACACCGTAATTCAATCAATTCAGTGTGATATTGGCTGTATTGTGGATAATTAAACGATTGATTATATTTTCAATAGAATGATGATGGAATAGCGTAATAAGCGCTCGTAACAATTGATGTAGATCGGGAGAAAAAAAAGTGCAAAATTTCTATTCAATCAATTTGTTAATCTTTATTGCTTCCATTCATTAAATCATTAACCCACAGCTAACCTAGTGCTGCATACTTAATAGAGTATGAGTAATCAACTACAAAGTAAATTTCTTTAACCATGAGATGATCGGGAAATAAGAAAGAAAAAATAACATTGTTTTCCCACCCATATATTCAAGTTCTTGGAAGAATCTGTTATTTTGAAGAAAAATAATTTATTTTTACTTGAATTTTTATCCACATATTTAATTTTTCAATGTTTCTTGACCTTGGCAATACAGAGGTTCTACAAATTATTTTTTTTACCTTTAAACTAGTATTAAAAGTAAAATATAAAACATCCTATTAAATTTTATTATTTAATTATGTGGCATAATATTTAACGCGTGCAAATAACGTGAATATATCATTATCGCAACTTTTTAGCTCATTTAATTCAGAAGCACTCTGATTAAATCAATATAAAGCAGAAGTGAGCAAACAAAAATATAGATAAGTTTTATAAGTCAAATATAATGATCACAAAGTTTCCACAAAACGCCAGTAGTGAAATTGTAACCTTTGGTAAAATTATAAATTATTACAATCGGAAAAGTTGTACATACCGTTTATCAAGGTTTTAAAAATCTTTACACTTAGTATCAAATGAAATAGCTTTCTACTGCGGTATTTCAAGGTATTAAAAATATTCTATTCCGTTTCAGCGAGTTTCGCTGTATTCCGTGAATTCATGCTAGAAAACTTGTGTATATTTTGACAGAATGTATGATATCTTACAACACGATTGCTCTACTTTATGACGTGAGGCGTTCCTACGTGAAATGTAAAAGAATATTTTAAGCACTTAAACGGTTCCTAAAAATGGCAAATCGATATTTCACAGATATAATCCAGACTTTGCGTGACATAATCTCAAGTTCTTCACGAATTTCACCTTCGGGAAATATCAATTATTTGCCTCTATTAAAATATTAAGACAGAGCACATATCATCATTTCCTCTACAAGTACAACCTTTGAATTCATATTCAAATAATTATTGATTTTCAAAATAAAACCTTCAATTGGAACACTTATTTCCGGTGCACATTTGTAGCTTCAGTTACATATTTTTTTTAGATATATATGTTATATACAGAACAAGAAATAAGGTCGATTGTATATAAATGTCTCACTACACCGTACCTTTATCTACTTATCTAATACATGCAATGTTTCATTATCTCTTTATCAAAATTCAGTATTTGCTCGAGATAACAATCGGCAGTAACAAAAATGAAAGCATTTTAGATTAAAAATTTGTAACTCATTTCTCTTAAATTTCCGAGAAAAAATATCTATATACAAGTATTAGAAAAAATTGTTATATCCCTAGGAAAAAAATTCTCTCCAAATTACTTACACCAAGTCGTGAATACGAACTCAGTGCAAATACGAATCCCGTAACCACCTCATCGCAATTCCGGTCGCGCGCTCGTCGAATCGCAAGCCTTCGACGTTCCGGAAGCTATAGCCTCGCTGCTTCCGGAGCCGGTCGGCCGTATAGTTCTCTCTCAACGCGTCACCGTAAATCAGCTGATCAGCTCCACCGTTCCAATCGATAATCTCGTCTGGATGATGGCGTCGCTGAATTTTCACCGCTCGCAGGCTTTTTTCATTTTTTTTCGAAGAATAGCTCTTTGTACGACTGTGGTTTCCGTGAGGTTCTTGCGAAGATGAATTATATTCCCGCGGTGTGTCTCGGCGTGCGTTTTTCCGGCCGATTCCAAGCGTTCCTCGGTGTTATTAGTCTGCCGACGGGGGAGTTAGGAGGAATTGGTTGTGTAGGCGGACTGGGGTTCCTGGAGGAAGAAGGAATTCGTGCGTATAAACGTGGATTAACAATTGTTTCCTTTCGTAGGAAAGAATTTTATTCAGAGCAAAAAGAGCGTATAACTGGAAATTCGTTGGCTTATGGTATAAGAGGGAGTTCTAATGTTTACTGTACCTGCGTGTTATTTTTCAGGAGAAAGACACTTAAGCCAGAAATACAGTCTAAATATAAATGTGTGTTTTTGTGACACATTTAAGTCTGTAAGAAAGTAAGCTATTCTCACAACCTTTATACTTTATTTTATTTTACGATACATATCAAGTGTGTTCGGCTACGTTCATATAACAAATATTGATAGCAAAGTTGAATTTTATAAATAGCAATTAAATTATTCGTTATTTTTGTAATATTACATTGCACCTATATGTGCGTTAAATACATCTTAGACATTTAATTTAATCAATTGTGAGAGTGCTCAAATGTCGCTAGAAACTTTCTATGATTTTCTTCATTATTTGCACTTTTACTTTTATCTAAATTACAATCGGGCTTCGTGACAAGATTTTCCTTACAATATTTCTGCCGATGTACATTGTACGTAAGTTCGCTACATAAAGTCTCGGTAATATTATAAGACCCCTTGAACGTCGGTGCGCAACATAAAGACTCTACAAGTCATAGGTTTCACGAAGGAAAGTATATATTTATATTGTTTTTAAAATTTTAATACGCAGAAAATTGATTTTCATTGTCTGTATAATTCTTCCGGGTATGCGTCAGAAAAAATGATGATTTACGTGATCAAAGACGTTACTCAACTTTGGCACAACAATTATATCGGCTAACGTTTTTACCATTCAAGGATAATATTTTATTAACAAACGTTAAATTTAACTGTTTGTGGTAACTATGATAGAGAAAAAAGCTTCAAAAGAAAAGTTAAAATATAGTTAGTAATTATTGAGAAAAGAACAAATTTTTCTTCTCATATCTAGATATTATATCATATAAAAAGCTTTCCAGATGTAGAACACGATCGATCCACAAATAACGAAATTAGGCCTCGATACCGCGGAATTCTCGTTTATATTTGAGTCGGCCGTAATCACGGGGGCATTGATTTTATACTCGCGCGCGAGCCACAGCTACGCCTGTAGAAATTTTCTTTATAACTATGACGAGTATAGCTTCCTACTGTATAAACTCGTTTGAACTTTTGTGTTTGTTTGAACTGCGGTTCAAGCAACTTCCCAGTTACGTCAGTGATCTAATTTTTCTATTGGCTGACAAATGAAAAATTCACGAACAATAACA
>JAYJLV010000046.1:19103283-19137027 GCA_036873485.1 Torymus texanus
ATATTCACTAATGTTTCGGTGGAGCAATTTTAACTAATCTTTAGTGGTTTTTTCACTAATTCAACTTTAGAGAGTGGGTGTGTGTACGGTTCGGCCTTCATTTAACATCCCGCTGTGCGCTCGCGAGATTTTTCCGGTCGGCCCTGATCGCCGAGTCGTTCCTCGCGTGTTATAACGGCAGGCATTTGGCTCTCTTTTGCACGGCAACCTCTTTACAGTCGACCTTGTTGACGGTAAAGCTCTCCTGCTTCACCGACTCCTCCACCGATATCTTGCCGAGGCGCTTCTTGAGCCGGAAGGGTGTCGCCTTGGGCGACGGCGCCTCCAGTGACTCGCTACGCTTCTTTGGGCTGATCTGCGACAAATCGCGGTGACCGCTGCCTACCTCCAGTTCTGCATAATGATTCTGCTGCTGTAATTGCTGCTGCTGCTGCTGCTGTGATCGAGTTGTTGTCTGTGGCTCAGTCTTCTCGTTGCGCTTCTCTTCCTCGGCCCTTCTCTCGTTCTCTGGTTTTCTTGACTCTTCCTTCGACTGCGTTCGCTTGAGACACTTGGCCACGTCGCTGGCGCGCTCCTGCTCGAAGCAGCGTATCTCGGCCTCGATCTTTTGCACCTCCTTCTCCACGGAGACGCTGCTACCACTGGTAGTGGCGAGTGGAGATTTTTCCTCGCCACTACCAACAATCTCTTCCGTTGGCGAGTTGAACACGTCTGAGCTGTAGCTTTTGGAATCGCTGGTGATGAAAGCGAGTTCCGAGGCCTCGAGCAGGTCCTCAGAACGCGGACTGCGAGCTGAAGCCAGCGACAGCGCTCGGGGCTCAGTTTTCGGCCCGGTCGACGACTTATCCTCGTCAGCGTAGTCCAACGAGAGGCAGCGTTTCTCGAACAGCGCAGGACCTAAGTTAGTTGTCTCTTCCCTTTTATCCGGCGACTTGCTCCTTCCGAAGACAGATGCATTGGGCGATGGTAGAGTATCGACACGTGAAGGTCTCCGCACACTGTTCTCCCGCTCGATTGACAGGCAGAACTCCTTATCGGTGAGAAGGATTTTTTTAGGGAAGGGCTTGAGCTCCATCGTATTGTCCGTCTCGTAGGTCTTGTCCACTGACGGCGTCTTAAGTAAGCTCTTCACCTTCTGCAGCTCTGATAGGAGGTCCAGCGTTTCTTGAGATGGCTCGTGGACCATCTTTCGTCGCTGATTCGCATCCTCGTCCGTTGGTTCGTTCGGATAGCTTGTGTGGTCGACACCCTGCTGCTTGCGCAGTACCGATCGCGTCCTAGGCCTGCGATTTTGCACGTCCAGCTTGTCCTTAGAGCTACTTCGTTGGCTCTCCGCGGACTTTGAGCGCACCTTTGGGGAGCCTTCGGGCCTCGGCCGATCCATTGTGGCTATGTCTTTGAGACAGATGTCTAACGAAGGCGATATAGTTTTTTCTCTGACGATGAGGCGTTTCAGAGCGTTCGATGTGCTAAGATTACCCTGCGTCCTTCGCTTGAATTCGGCGTAGCTTTCCGTGAAGACTTCTTGGCTGTCGAATCTGTCGTGAAGAATTCTGGCGCTGGACGTGGTCGATACCACGGACGTACACGATCCCTTGCCGTTAACGTCCTTACCGCCGATCTCAGCGAACACCGGCGTCGCGACTCTCTCTTTTGTAAGGTTATCCGAAGAGATGCCACGCTTCTCGAATAGCTCGTGCCTGCTTTTCCGCTTGTCCAGAATATCCTCGGATGACTGCCTTCCATTTTTCACATTATCCAGGTCTTTGTACACGGCTGTGACTCTCTCTGGAGTGAGGGACGAGTGGGCACGCTTCGTCGGTGAGTTGGGAACACTCTCATTGCCCTTGTTGTTATTTTCCGTAATCTTGCTAGGCGTCAACTCGTTCTCCTGATCGCGTTTATGCAAGTCTCTCCGCCTCGGTGAGTTGCCCCAGCTGATGATATCCATGGGCGAGTTTAGACCCGAGTTCGACGAGATGATTTCCTCGCTGGTGGTGACCCGACACCTGACTAGCTCTGCGCGACTCGTACTTGGCGTTTCAGCGTCCGAGGTTCCGCCGCTGGCCATCACGCCCAACTCGTTAATGCGTGGCATGCTACTCGGCCCCGTATCTAGGACATCATCCAGTGAGGCTCCTCGCAGAGGATCCCGATGGGGTGCTTTCATCGCCAGCGAGCTGTCCTCCAGGTCCTCTGTCTCGAACGAATACATCTTGAGCAGAAAGTTCTTGCCAGACTTGCGTCGCTCGCCCGTCGAGAATCCTCGGATCTCATCCCTCCTCTCCATGACAATCTTATTCTCCGGTTCCTCGGCTATCGTTTGCCTACTGCTTGTGTCGATGAAGTCCTTCCTTTTTGGTGTATCGAAGGTGAACTTGTCGAGGGTCTTGGAAGGGCCGATCTTTTCGAGGAAGGGTTTGTCGACCGCGCGGCTCGGGCCGATCTTTTCCAGGTATGGCTTGCCCATGATTCTGGGCGCGAGTTTAGCCAGCAGAGGCCTGTCCTCCGTCATGGATATGCCGATCTTCTTCAGGAACGGCCTCTTCCTTTCCTTCTCCTTGGCGTTGTCGAGCGATCTGTCGTTCAGCCGCTCGCTGCTGTAATTGGACGAATTGTCGCTGCTCTTGGACCTCGCGCGCTTGTTCCTCGGGTGTGGCGTGAGCGGCGTCCTCGGTGTCCTGGGGGTCATGAGCGGACTGGCGTCTGGGTTGGGGCAGGTCTCGTCGAGCAGGGCTATGGCGTCGCTGAGGTCCATGTAGGCCTTGCGCGGCACGCTCGGTCGCGCGTTCTGCAGCTCGCTCTCGATGCTGCTGGTGCGGGTGGAGGGGACCTCGGCGCCGCCAGCGCGCGCCGTAGACTGGGCCTCTCGATGATTGCAGCTGCCGCTGTCCATGAAGTCGTAGGAGGTGATCGGGTAAACGGGATACGAGCTGCCGCTCTGATTGCCGCCGGCCGCCATCGGTGGGCTGCTAGCCTCGCGAGACTGCTGATGATGGCCGTCGGCGTCGAGGGCGTACCAGGGTCGGACGCGCAGCTCCTCGGGTCGCGGTGCTGGGCTCTGCGGGCCCAGGGTCGCGCTTCTCGTGAAGCAGGCGCCGATGGTCTTCTGATGCTGGTGATGATGGTGTAGCTGGTGGTTCGCGGCGCCGGACATGGCGATGCTCGCGGCCGTGGACGACGAGGGCAGACCGTCGGCGATGGTCGAGGCGATCGACGACAGCTGCTGCTCGAGGATCTGTCGGCGGTAGGTCGAGCAGGTCGCGAAGTACGGCGACGCCGGGCGCGTCGTCTCGATAACCACGCGGCCCTGGGCGCACGGCACCACCGGCTCGCCGTCGGCCGGCGCCTCCTCGGGCGTGAGGGGCAGCGCGGCGCCGCGGCCGAACTCGATGAACCACAGCTCGTCCCGCAACTCGCTTTCTCACTTCTTCTCGTTCATGTCCTTGTTCAGATAGTGCAGCACGTAGTGGAGCACGAGGTCGTAGCAGTACTTGTACTCCGTCTGCAATGAGAAGGTGAGTTGAAAAAATCAGTTTACTATTATGTTATAAAATTAGGATTATTTCATATTAAAAAAACTTGGCTGGGTTTATTCCCGAAAAAGTTAGAAAATAAACTGATACGGTTGTTTGCGTAATATTATAGATAGACCTGGAAAATATTAACTCAAAGCAATGACCGAATATTTTAATAGAATAAGTACTTTTGGCTACATTATTCATCCACATCGATCGCTCTATTGAATCTGAATTTCAAACAATAGAATATTTGATATTTTCAAATATCATAAACAGCATAACAGTCACACCGAAATTGATGGACCAATAGTTTAGTGCCTGAGCATAAAGCTATTAAATGTAAATTTAGCCAGGCAGTATAATGAACACATATAAGTACTTACCCACCGGATACTTTTATTAAATATTGACAATAATAAAGCGTTTGTTTTTCTTAATTAATTAAATATATACAAGGTCCTTAAAAAAAGTATAGAAATGAATGAAAACTATAATTATTGTTAATGAAAATCTTGTACTAAACCGAGATTGTAAACGAAAGCTCTCCAGTAGAAGAGAAAATTAGTAATTAGAGGAGAAAAAAAGTAATAAAAAAGATATTTCTGAGTATACAAATAAACGTTAAGATTCCACGTTACCTAAAATTTTATTCAGAACATAGTTCTTTGATTTCCGTTTCAAATGCAAAATCGTTTACCTATTTTGTGAAGTATGCATTTCTATTCAGCCTTTCGGTAGATTCTTCATGTACAAATTGATGCTGCTCCATCGATTTGAATTTGGCCAATTAAAATATAGTTCAAGTATAGCTCACATTGAATATTTCAAAACATATTAAAGTCACTTTCAAACGAATAAATTAAAGTTTTCCACTATTAAATCCTTCGTATCATTCTCATCTCGAAATTAAAAATATGACCTAACGACTACTTTGCAAAGACAATCATAATAGTAATCAGTCAGTAACAGTCCTCACCATATTTTCAACGAGCTGAGGACGATGTCGACGAACGGTCTTCACCGCCTGGAAGATGTCGACTTCACCGTGCTGGATGACCTGCTCGATGCATGCGTTGGCGGCGCAGTAGACTCCGCACCGGCTCCGACCGTCTGGTGATACGACGGCTACAGGCCCGTAATCCGTCCGCTGACGCCAACGTTCCACCATGTTCATCAGCTCGACGAGGCTGTTGGTGGACGTGGGCACCGCCTGGCCCATCGGCCAGCACGTCAGCTGGAACAGCTGCACAGTTTTCGGTGGCGCTTTCACGCCCGCCATTAGCTCCGTCAGCGAGACGATCTTCTTGTTTATACGGAACACCTGTTGCCAGTGATTTAAGGCAATGAGTGGGGGTATGCGTTTAAAGGCGAGGTTTCGGCTAGTGAAATATTATATGTTGTGTCGAGAAAAATCGGAGAGAAAAATTGCTGTTTAGTTTTGTATATTAAATATTAAGACATACGTTTTTAAGGTTGCAAATAGCAAATTGAGCTAGGAAACATAATCTAACTTAATTCTGAAATAATGTCTTTTAAATTGATCTTTAAATAAGTCTTTATTGTAGGTGAGAAATTGTCTTGAAACGTTTCTTAATTTTTCAAGTATAACGCATAGTTTATAATTTAAACAAGACTAGATATATGCATTTAACTGATATATATTTTGAAGGAAATATTAAATATTTGATAACGAATGGAATTTAATTAAAAGACGTATAATAAATATAAATTCCAGATATACGCGTATTGATTTCAAATAATTTTTCATGAATAACTGTGACATGCAATAAAGATTCTTTTAATTTCATGAATAAAAAAATAAATAAAATGTTTTATTTTTCTCAAAATACCTATTCATGAAAAAAGTTATTTTTCCTATTTGAGAATCAAATTCCCCATAATATTTATAACTTAAAATTGTCAAAAATCTGGAAATCTAGTCGAATTGTTAATATTAAGTATAAAAACTAATAATTAAGTAGTATAATTAAAGAATTCGTAAGAATTTACCAGAAAAGAAAAGTGAGAAAACCATCTACAACTAAAAGAAAAAAAATCGATAACCGAATATCGATAAACGCGTGCACCGCCTACTCACCCAGGTCTTGATGTTGGTATAATGGTTATGGCTGATGTGGTCTATCGTGAACACAGGTCCGTACTTCTTGGAGTGGCGGCCCTCGGGCCAGAAGCTCGGATAGTTGGCCGAGTTGGCAGGTGGGACGCAGAGCACGACGACGGCCGAGCACTCGTAGTCGTAAACCAGCGACCAGAACTCGCCGAGGCTCTTCGTCACCGGCCACTCCGTCACGATGTACTCGCGTGGCTTCGTGTAACCCTGCCCAAGGTAAGCAGTAAAACGCGCGAGTGAGAATGTGTGCGTATCCGTCCGTGCGTAGCGTGTACGCGTTGGATGTATAGTATACGTGTGTGGCAAGGAGAGAGTTAAGATTGCGGAGGTGGGTTCGTGGATCGTGAATTAGCAGGGACTATTGAAAGAGGCCAAAATGCTCTCAGTACTTCGAAATGTGTTTTAATAAGGACTTTTTTTAGGAGTGATATATCATTTGTATTTATGATAAATTTTATGAAAAAATTTTGAAGCTAGTAATTTTATGTATATGTAATAAGCCATATAGAATTTAGTCATTACAGTTAAGTGTGAGAGTGAATAAAGATTCTTTTATGATGTTACTGCACTACAGTTGCTAAATTGTCTTTTTGATATTATGAGGCCAAGTGGAATAAGTGAAACAAATATGGAACAACCGTACGTTTGTAAAGTGGCTTAGGTTTTCGTGTCAAGTGCAACTTATTCATCTTACACCGTTCTTTTTTTCACTGTAAGATATAATTATAACTTCATTCTAACATTTGTTATATTTTATTTGCGAAATATAAAATTGATATAGAAATCTATAGTCATTTTACATTTCACAATACAATTTAGATTTCAGACGTAAGTTTCATTATCGTCAGTTAGTAGTTACTTAGAAAGTATTATAAAATTTATCGAATAGTGATTTTTTCTATAATAATGTAACGAGAATTAATGAACTTACGTCAACAAAAACTGCATTTATATAGTCCGTGTAAGTATTTCCTTGAAAACTGGTTAAATAAGGACGGAAATTGTCAGCTGAAAAATAATAATTTGAAACCATTAATAATGCAAAACTTTTTGAAAAACATTTATTATTCTATGAAATCAGGATCGATCTTTCCACTTTTGGAAAATGCTGTTTGTTATACATTCCAAACTATTTTAAGATTCTTTTAAAAAGTTTGTATCCAAGTTTTGACATCATCTTTCTTCTAAAGTTATAGTTTGCTTGCAAATTATTTCAGACTACTTGCACCTTGTCAAAAAGCGACTAGAAAATTTTTTAAATCTTTTCTGTCTGAAAGAAAAATTGAATCTGTTGAGTGTAAAAGATACTAGAAAATTCAATTTTGTAAAACACAAATCAATTGATTTCAATCTTTAATGATATTGCAAATTATATCTACCCATTTTAGTGAAAAAATAAGGACTTTAAACGTTGAAATAAATTACGTTATTTGTATTTAACTTTTATACTATGTGTATAAAAGCGTTTTGCATAATTTTCATAAAAAACTGTAGATTATTGAAACAAATGAAGAATATCAGTTTTTTCTCTAGACCACCAAATAATGTACTAATAAAAAAGTGAGAAAAATACATTCGAAAAAGTTACTCACGCGGCACAACGAGGACGTCACGGTTCTTTTCGCGATTGTCGGCCCGATGGCCGCCGGCGCAATCGCCTATCGTGAAGCGCGGCGTTTGCTTGCAAATCTGCTGGTATTCTCGCTGGTACTCGTTCACCTTCGTTATCGGATTCTTCTGGCTCTTTTGCTTCAGCCGTACCGACAACTCTGACACGGGGAACCACGACGGGCCGCAGACGACGAACTCCTCCAACGTGTCGTAGACGAATTTGTACTGTTCCTGTGAGGAATACGAAGATAATACTCGGTGAGGTTTAGTCAGATGTGAAAATTAGTCAGATAATGTTGAATGATTTTTGAAATACGTTTATAAGGATGTTTCTACTCTTACCAAGTGAAAGAGGAAATAGAGTTGAAAAAGTAGTATAAAGAGTTTTCAGAGTCAATAATTAAAATGTTGTATGACTTTCTGTTTAATAATTTATTAGTATATATGTAGTTATACCTATCAATATAAAACTAATAAAATATAAGTATCTAGTTCAGTGTAAAATTTGTTTACTTAATTATTACAAACAGAACCACGTTGTTGAGATGAAGCAACATTTTGTTAAAAAATATATATAATTTTAATAAAAATCGTGGAATATAGTAATTTACGACATCATATTGTATAAATTATGCATTAGCAAAAAACCATAAGCAAATAAAAATGTAAAATATAATATCCTATGGTCACAAGAGTAAAAGAAATATATACGTCTGACTGAATGTAGCGTTTTACTACTGATTAAGTATGCATCCTATATCAGGCAGTAATTGTCATACTGACATGAATAAAAAAAGAAAAATTAAATCATTATTCAAATTCTTGATAAAGGACGTGTACTAGAAACAATAACCAAATATTGTATAAAATTGATTAAGATGTCTTACCAGATTTTCTATGAGACCTTTTCTACTCTGCCGGAGTTTCTTCAGATATCCAAACACGTCGAACGCGTCTTCCTCTTCCGCGAGTTCCATATTCGCATCGATTGCTAAGAAAACACCTGATCGCCCACCGCCGTCACTAGTGTTTTTTGTAAGACAAACAGGAGATTGAATTACATCGCAGGAAAGTGGATTGAAAAAGAGTTCAATTACACGCTGAATTTCAGCGTTCTTTAAAAGTAGTTTTAAATTACTTTCCAATATACTATCACGGTTATTAAAAAACGAAATTCTCAAGATAAATAAATAATAATAGTTTATATAAAAAAAACTTCTTTAAAAACTATAGTGTTTAATAAAAAGTATTTCACCATTTAATTTTGATATTAAATAATATAATAACCATTGTTTTAAAGAGGCTGAATTCATTCTTTTATATATGAATATACGTTTACAAAAAGATATCTAATTATGGCTGTGTGCCAATGTAGAATGTATTGCATACTTGCTAGTCTATTTACTTTATTTTCAAGTAAAAAATTCTATTTAATATATTATAATTATTAAAATTTCTTAAAGTAGACATATCCATCGAATTTATATTGCATAAAATACACGAAAAAACTGATGCACGTGTGTTTAATAAATACCCATGCATTAAAACACGGATATAAAATATACACGTGCATTTGATAAGTATCCATATAAATGCAGGTACATTAAAAAAGCATTGAATTTATTAATCATTCGATCAAGCTTTTGGATTTTCGTAAATACTGGAAATGATTTACAGAATTTGTTTTGTTATTCGACTGTTCGTGGAATAAAATATATACACGCGTATCCCTATTGTATGTAATACAACTCAATAGCTCTAACATAACTTACAAATCATGCTAATGATTTACAAACTATTTCAATCTTTTATTATCTCAATTTATTCCCGGAAATATAACCATACTATAGTACAACAAAACTGAAATCCCATCATTATAATGAAACGTCGAACTTACTTGCAATGGACAACCATTGGCCCCGCTTCACTCTTTAGGGTCGACCCGACGACCGCGCGAACCCGTCTCCGGAACTCGAGGACGGCGTTGCCGAAGGGGCACGTGTGCGAGTGCCACTCCGTGTAATGAAACTGAAGTATCGTCCGCTCTTCCGTGACGGCCTGCGCAAACCGAGAACATTATATTTTTTCGTCATCATACGTATACACACACACACACACACACATACACATAATACATGATGTAATTGGACTAATTGACCGTGCGCACGAGATGCAAGGGGAGACAACGACACGGAATTTCCGTTAATTTCGCTAATAATGTGCGAGGATTATTGCCCATTATAGCGCGCTTGGATTGTCGACAACGATGATGTTTTCGTCGGCATTTGGGTGAAGTGTATTTACGACGAGTTGTTGGAGTTTTCCTAAATATTTACGAATTTTATACATCAATTTGTTAATGGAGTTCTCAGGTATGCGCACGAGAGCGGAATTGTATTTACATGAAAATGTAGAAAGATATTATTAAAATGTTTGATACACGAATAAAATGTTATAGGGTGGTGTGACTAAGTTTTCACTCATATTTTTTATTACGTAAACATAGATCAAACGTATTAAAGTCGTTTTTGAGAAGAGTTAGAGTCAGATTGAGAAAGTTTAATACAATTTATAAAGATTTGAGGAAGAATCAAAATAAAATTTAAATTCCATCGAATTCGTCGGTATTCGTCAAACCCTTGAAAGTAACATCTGATACTATTCTTTATCCTCCCTCAACTACATCTTTTTTTTAATTGATAAAAGCATTACTTTGTTGTTTCGCACTCGAAATCAAACTTTCTGAACGACGATAACAAAAGCGTTCTTCTCACTTCATCACATTAAAAACCCCGAGAACTTGAGACTATGTACCAAAAGTATTGCGTAATTAACGGCAGAATGCGCGCGAGACGTAGAAAACGATTCCGCGCGAGAGATAACGAACTCCCAACGACGACATCGCCATCCCCGCTCTCAAATTCATTGCGGAAAATTTTATTGTCCGCAGTCGTCGTCCCCGACAGCGTCTGATATCCAAGAAAATGTGCAGAGCGCGGGTAAACCTCCTATATATACATATGGGTGATTCTCTGTGAAATCAAGGGTTCAAAAAATAGATTTTCTTGAAACATTGTGAAAACGTTTAATTTGATGTACTGGGTGTTGATGAATTTTTTCAGATTTTTTAATCTTTATGTTTTTGAGCTGTGACATGTCAAAGTTGACAATTTTAGTATTTTCTGCATTTTTTGCCGATTTTGATTAATTCATAACTCCTCAGGGAAGCATTTTTCGCGATAAACACAAAATACTTTTTGTTGTAAAATTTTCTCAGTTTTTCAATAAAAATATTTTTAAAGCTGTATGTGTGTACTGTCATTTACATACCTACAAATGGAACATTAAAATTCAGAAAGAATAAAACCGATCCGAGGTTATCTACCGAAAAATTCATGGAGATACCTTCTTATTGTACAAAGTATCTGTATAAATCCAAAAATAGTCCGCGATCATTTTTTAACCTAAAAAAATTGATTTAGTTTTGGATTTTTAAAAAAAATGTCTTATACAGGTCTGAAAAAAAATATAATTAAATACTACGAAAAATTACGAGAAAAAAAGTCTATGTAACATATGTGAAATTTTCCTTCCTTCTTGAGCTAAAAATTAATGAAAATGCTGAATTTGAAGAAAAAATAATTATTAATTTAAACATAAAGATTAAAAAATCTGAAAAAATTCATCAACACCCAGTACATCAAATTAAACGTTTTCACAAAGTTTCAAGAAAATCTATTTTTGAACCTTTGATTTCACAGAGAATCATCTATATATATATATATAGAGAGAGAGACTCTCGGACCGATACTTGTTTCCGTAACTTCGGATGGGAGAAAGGAAAGAAGAAGACTTACAATGTAATTTGTCCTGAAGATTGTATCTATATACCGTTGAAAAAAGTACTACGAAAGATTATCACAGTAGCGTTAATCAAATGAATGCTGAAAAAGGTCCGTTTTTTAATAGCTTCAAAAGTGAAATATTTTCAACTCAATTTCACTGTCAGAGGGTATTATATTAAGTCGTGACGCTTACACTACGGTTACTACAACACGGCATCTTTGATCTCGACAATTCCGCTCAGCATTTTCCTCAAAAGCTTTCACATTTCTTTATATACCTTGGGCCGCGCCGTCGAGTTATATCGAGCTCTCGCAGCAACTTTTCGCCTCTGAAAATGCCAGAATGCACTATACGCTACTTTCTCGACGGGTGCGCTTATCATTTTCGGGCTATTCCCCCTCCCGTCCCTAAATTATCCTGCCCCTTTACATCGTTACGCTCTTTCTCGTCAGCCGTTACGGAGGGCACGATCATGCACGCGAGTCGCATTTCTAGGCGATTTTCCGCCCGACAGTCGCTCGGGGAATTCGAGCGGAAATCACGAGCAAGAGGGAGGGAGAGGGAATAAAGAGGACGGAAGGGACGAAGGAAGGGAGGAAAGAGTATATATATACATCTAGTAGTCGAAATAAAGAGCCTTACGTCTTTCTCGTCCTTTTTGTACAGCCTTATCGTTCGTATGTGAAAATTCGCGAGCTCCTCCTCTTTGAGCACGGAGACATTGATGTCGCCGTAAGCCTCGTCCTTGTCCCTGCTCGCAGGCCAATACTGCATGCACATAACCTGCGAAATCGAATTTGCCCTTTTTATTCGAATGTCAAATCAGCTGGAAAAAATTGTGTATCGGGAAAATGGTAGAATGTAACGAGGGGATGATAAAAGTATACAGTTCTGGATATTCTACTTCTTTTTCTACTTTTTTTTTTACATTTTTATTTGAATGGAATAATAGTTGTATGAATATTTATGATACTGTTAATATTAAGTGGATTTTTATTTTTATTATTTTCTTATAGGTAGCCTACATGAACTAATTTAAAATAGATTTAGTTTCTTTCTCCTTTCACTTAATAGTTTTAACGAACATTCTCTTACACCTGATGATGTAAAAACATTCGATTTACTACATGTTACTTAGTTCCTTCAGCTCGTCAAACTAAGCCACTTTTATTAGTAGAAAAAGTTCAATAACGGGTTTTTGTCACACAACGACGAAGAAAGAAACAAGCAAATGTTTAAATGTCATATTCTTTAAATTATTTCAGACGATATCTTTCTGCAGATTAGTCAGTAAGTTATTGAACATTCTACAGTATAAATCACAATAAAAAAAAGAGGTATACTATAATACATTGAAGGATTAGGGAATTCAAATTAACTAAATTTTTGACCATTCATTCCAGTTTCATTAGGATTAAACTACACTGCAATAAACATAAATCACGCGTTTTTGGTCTATATCTCTGATTTTATTCATTTATGAGCGTAGTTTCGTAACTTTGACACAAACTAGACAGTAGTACACACCGATACGCCCACTCACTTTTTCGCTCATCTCTAATTTACATGCGCGCCCGCGTGAGCGGCAATGGTTCTCTCCTATTAACAAAAGTAAAAAATCCCGGACAAATAACACACGTGTCAGTTTTCCGGCACGTGCCAGAGCAGAAATAAGTGAAAGCTTTTTCGCCTCGTCATAATGTACATATATGTATTTGTGTGCATGATGTGCATGTACGTGCAACTCTCTTGTGCATAATTAATTTTCGTGCGAGAAGGGGTTAAAGCGAGCCCGAAACTCTTGAAACACAGTGGATTTTTTTATTGTTGCCGTTTAAGAGAATAACTCGACTTTGGAGGATTTATACGTGCTTTTAGGAGGATATGTATGGATGTGTGTGTGTGTGTGTGTGTGTGTGTGTGTGTGTGTGTGTGTGTGTGTGCATGTTGGGCCTGCTATAGTCGTTTGCTCATTTATCTAGTGTACTCATTTTGGATTTTTTTTATTCTACTTTTCTGCAAAACATATATTTAAATGCTTCAGAACAAAATGTAGGTGTAAAATGAGCAATCTTTTTGTAAATTAGTAAAACCAAAGTATAATACGGGACGACAACCGTGTATTGCACCTGTTTTACTGTACTTGACGTGTATCTACTTATACTTGGCTATAAGTGGATTACTGAGTTGATATTCCACAGCGCAGCGAGAACGCTGTAATTACAGCTGTCTATCATAACTTTAGCATCAAATATGCTGAGCTTCCGCAAAGCTCTGTTGTTCGCTGATAATGTTAATAAAACTGTATAAATTAACTTGTGAAAGGTTGAACTTTGCAATGAAACAAACAATTTGTTCTTCATTTAAACGTATCTATACTACTTTATGTTCATGTCTTAATTTTGCAATAAAAGACTTGCTCTTGATGTTCATGAAAAAACGACAAAAGTTAATTCTCTCATAGTATTCAAAACAGCCGCAGTCTCTAGGACACTTCATTGGATGCGAAAGTCCATCAAGATCCGAAAAACAGCTCAATCCCGACCAGACTTAACTCATCAGCATCCCTCTTCGCCCTCATAAATCGCTCATCCCCATCGAGTCTAAAGCCCTAAGAAAAGACAGCCACCTTGAGCACATTAGAATCTCCCTAAATGCATCGCGCCAGAAGAGAAAGGGGAGGTGAGAGATAACGTTCTCGAACGTGTCTTGGCAACTTCGAGAAGAAGAAGAAGACGCGCGCACGCACGTGAGTTCGCGCGCTTGGTAAACTTGGTCGAGAGGGCGCTTCTGCAATTTTGACTGCAGTTTCGGCTGCGTATGTGCGTGTGGTGTGTTTGTGTGGATGCGCGGCACGTGTATAGGTGTAGCGAGTGGGGAAAGCATCGAGGCGAGCAATAAAGCCCGTCGCGGAATGGCTGGCAGGCGCTGCCGTGATTAGAACGTGCGTTGAATTGCGGTCTGAAGGCTTTGTTATTGGGACACTTTGGTAGAGTATTTTTTTTTTGTATTTCTTTTTCATATTTTAAAGGTGAATTATTGTGGCGACAGAATGCTACGACTAATGTGTGTATAAAAAATAATTATAGAATTTTACCTAAAACCAGAGTAATTGAAGTTCAATTTTTGATAAATAAGAGATGTTTCTATGCATATTGTTGAGGCAATTGTGGAGTTTAGTGGTACTCGTTTTATTTGAAGAAAAAAGTTAATAGATACAGCTTATAACTCTCTTCTGCAAATTCGATCAAATAATTTTCATTCTCATTGTAACATGTAAAATTATACGTCTGGAGTAGAAAATTTCTTATTTACAAAAGCTAATTTCGCTGAGAGATATTTTTTAAAATAATTCAATAAGCGCATGCTTTGTACAATCAAAGTGAAGTTGGAAAAATTCTATGTAACAAAGGTGACGACGTCAAGCGTCGCCGAAGGGCAACTTTGTAAGGTTAAAAATGAAATAATGTGTCTCATTTGCAGGATAATTATTTTATATTTATATGTAAAAATTTCATTCGAAATAAAAAAGTATGAAAATAATTACCCCCCCCCCAATCCTATTATTTACAGCACCGTGATAAAAGAGATTTACAGCGTTCTGAATCCTTTTACCATGATTGGAAGCCGGAGTGATCCGAGCGCCTTTTTTAATATATAGGCCGCCTCGTCTCGTCCGACCAATCCTGGACACAATCTACTTATCGCCCTCCCGAGTTGAAAAGATAGTTTACGAGCCGGATTAAAGTTGAAAAACGTTGAAGTTGAACGCGACGTCTCAAAGGTCCTTTAATAAAGAGTTTTAAAGCCATGCTAATCGCAGCGACTCCTTTTTTGTGACCTACTTGATTATTACATTTATACCCTCGAACAGTCTCCTAAGTAAATGAATTAAAAACTTCGGAGTCCGTGTTTCCCGACTTCCTCGAGGGCTGAAATTCTTTTATAAAGTGACGTTAGAATTTTTTCGATCATTTATTGCCGCTCGCGCTATTATACAGTTATATACATAAGTTTAAAATTTTGTAGCACTTCTTTAAAATTGTAATTACTGCGTCGGATAGCTTTTCAACGGCTTCGATTTCTGCACTTAGAATAAAGTAAAACTCACTTTGTGAGATAAAATAAATTACTATCATTGTAAGAGACTAAATGAAAAAAGTAAGATTTAATAGTTTTCGAATCATGTTATTTTTTTATTAATCAGCTTTACAATTCCTACAAAAAATGTCGCAAATCTAAATTAATGTATGAGATTCTCTCAGAATTAACTAAGGTATTATAAAAATTGCAGTTTAACAATAGAATTGCAATGTTATCGGCGTCGCATTAAACAAGATTTTGCTGATGAAAAATAATGTATTTACTTATATACAACGTATCACGAACTTCTCAACTAATTTTGATTATTTACTCATTACAAAATACGATAGCTGCTCTCTTCCCCGATAAATCTAATTATCGGCAACAGTTACACGCAACCGCATCGGCAGCGGAACACCAATAACTCGAGCAACTGTGTCTCCTTCCCACACGCGCACGCGCGCGCGAATCCGTCAGTTCCGCGTCACCTGCCGTGCAACGAAATCTCACGCTGCACAGATAGCTATAACTATTTCTCGTACGCGAGTGCGCACGATGAAGGAAATCTCATCCGTTCGATAAATAGGATATCAGTGCGGGAGGGAGAAAACGTTGATGCTTGCGCTTGGGTATACATCGTCGACGTTTGATTGGGCCGCCATAGGGTGGAAAAAATTAAATTTCCCTGAGATTCTTCGTGTCCATCGATTTTCCTTCCTTCCGAGAAGCTCGAGCAATTCCGTCGTCGACGAATGTACGTTTGGAAAGTTCGTTTTTCTACTCGCGCGCGCTCACGAAGGAAGTCCGCAAGACGCGCGGATTCAACAGGGGCGTCTTTCGTAAAACTGCTGAATAATGTCGATGGGAGTCAATGATTGCGCGAGGGAGAGCGAGGTTTTCGTGGGTTCAAGGCTTTCTGAGAAACGGGCGTTGATGAATCGATTTGTATTTTGTGTCCACAATCGTAAACAACAAGGTATAGGGATTCGTCGGTAGTATCAACAAACCAGGAAGTTAATTGAGTATGTCCATTAAATTATATTTCCTGTAATAATAACGGTATTACATAATGATTTTTAATATAATGACTGTTATCGCTTTAATAGTACCTTGTTTATAAGTGAATATCATATTGTAATAGGAAAATGTCCCCTGACATATTACAAATTTGTAAAATAAAATTAGACTCTACCATTATTATGAACATACGTAATTTAATGAAAATCAATTCTTCCAACTTTTTAAAACTTTTTACGTTAATTTAAATTTGAGATGTTCGTCTTTAAAGTTTGTACTTTTAACATGGGAACCCATATGCCTAGTCCGTCATAGCGTCACATTTTTATGAATTGTAAAGGGAATTTTTCCAAAAATTTTCTAAAGAGGTACGACATTCTATCGAATATTAAAAATCATTTGATATAATTCTAAATATGGCAAGTGGGATTGATTTTAGAAATATAGCAACGTGACAAAAAACTTTCATGTTGTTTGCATATATAGAGTTATACCGTACGAGTCGTAGTATTTCTAACATCGTGTTGCCAACTTTTTTTTACATCGTTATTTTTTTATTATTTGTGTAGTATTATATATACAGATTATCGAAGGATTTTTTTATGAATAATATTGTATTATCATAATGTTTTCCATATTGATAAAGTTGAATACCATCCCTTTCACGAATTTCAATAAAAGTACAACTGAAATGTGGAGATTAATGTTTTTTAAAACAATTCAAAGTGGTTTATTTCGGAAATGTGTAACATATTATATGACCTGGTTTCCACTTTTCAATATTTTTATCCGTATTCCAGAAACATAAAATAATAAAAGTTGCTACACGGTTTCCGATACAAGTGTTTTTTCAAAGTTCTATATTTTTCGGTATTTTATGAAGCTGATGACAGTGTTGATCGTTAGTTGGATGAAGGGAAGTTGAGGGCCTTAGCTGCCAGGGATTAAGGTTTTCTTTATTATAATCCCTTCATCCAACTTCTATATTTTTCATTATCTACATTATTTATATAACAAAATTTAGTTTCGTACTAATTGGGATGATATTATCAACGAAATTTTTAACTATCAAATATTATATTGATATCGTTAAGTTTATTTGTGCAGACCTGAAAATAATAAGAAATACCCTTATTTTTAATAATTCTTAAAAAATAGAATAAAAATACGACAATGAAATGAATTTTTATTATTGAATTGATGGTCTGTCTTTAACTATCTATCAAGTATATGTTATGAAGCTTATTTAATAGCTTTCCTGATGAAACGATGTCTTAAAGGAATAATTAAATCAGAACTTATCTACGACTAACAATGGTGTTTCAGTACAAAATGTCATCAGGCTGTTTCTCTAATCAACCGAATTGCGTTCTGCAACTGATTAGATTATTGCAAAGCCCAATCAAGCTTCTCCGAAACTTCAACACGACAAAACAATAAATACAGTCTCTCGTATTGAGTTATTGACGAGGTGAATGAAAAAAGTTTGTCTTGTTGACTAAATTCGCGTCTGTCACGCGTGAAAATTACATCGTCATGTGTTGTCAAAAAATAAGATACTGCATACGAAAATAATGATGTCAATGGATATATCAAGATAAGTTTTACATTGGTTTACAACAATATAATTGAATAGCTACTTTTTTTCTTTTCAAACAGGGCGAAAATACTTTTGATCAAACTATTTGTGGTTAAAAGTCTGCCCATGTAATTTGTCTAAAACAGAACATTATTGATTTATTTAGTTAAATGGTACCATTGTTTCAAGGCTTATTCGAGTTATACATACTTCGTTGGTAAATAAAAAAATAAATTTTTTTTCTATAAAAAAAGGTATTTTTACTAGTACACCCTTCAGTCATTAAGGCTTATTCAGCTCTTCATCGCACACAAACGCCTAATAGCATCCGGTACCTTCACAACACATCGTTAGTTACGCTAGTCTTTTCCCCCCTTTGAAATAATAACGAAAAAGACAGAGAGAAAGACATCACACGGTCGGAAAAACTTTCGCGCGTGAAAGTATGACTCCATAAACCCGCAAAGACGCGAAAGCTCGCGCGCGCTCGCGTTCTAAGTAACTAGTTCGAAACAAGTTTCCTCTAACTCGTTTAGGCACACGGCGTCAGTTCGCAGAGAGAAAGAGAGAGAGAGAGAGAGAGAGAGAGAGAGAGAGAGAGAACTTCAAGCGCGTATATCCACCCGCGCGTTCAATCAAAACGAAATTACGCGACGCGTCGACTTCCATATACGCCGACTTTTCTCCTCCCATGCGAATGGTCCTTATTTTTACCGAACCTGCGCATTCGTGTTATGGTAGAGGAACAGTAGGGAATTGTTTCAAAGGGACACGGCGAATTGTACTTTCAGTTCGTCGGAATTTGGAATTTTCAACATTCAAAGAAATTCGACGGTAAGCGTATGTAGATTTCAGCTTTCATAAATTTATTTAATTTAATGATTTCAGTATGGTATTGTATTATATTATTTATAAAATGATAAATGAATATCGCAAGTAAAATTAGGAGTATTTCGGTTTCATCACGGGTGTTTAAAAAAATAATAATATATTTTACTAATGATTAATTGTTTAGCATCTTTTTCAACAACAATTCTTTCGGATTCACACTTATGATCTAGAGCGCGTTATAAATTTGGATCATGGGTTTCATTCTTCTTCCAGGGTGTGAGTTTACAACTTGCGGACTCGCACTCAGAAGCCACACACACAACCGCCACGGCCAAACAAGTTAATAAGGTACTTCATAGTTTGCACTTCTATTGTCTACGTGGAATTCACGTCGTACGACTTCTGCAGATGCTCGTCGCTTCTCGATATCAAAGTATGTCTTCGTCAATCGTGTCAACCTTATACAGCTTTGAACTACGAGTTTCCCTAGCACGTGGAAAATAGTATCGGAATTCCAACTCAGATATGTTGTTCGAAAAAGAATTCCAGAACACGACAACTGAGTTAATACTTTCCCCAAGTAACGTCATTTTCCAAAGACGTCCAATTAAGCAGGGCGCGACAAAACTTTCCATTACCGAAAGCACGCACTAAATTCGTTAGGGGAGCTTCGCTCGCAGGGCGAATATCTATATACACACACATATGCTTCTAAAACTCTCTGTCTCTTAAGCGCTCTTTCCTTCAACGTTGTCTGTTTACCGTTTCTATGCACGATCTCGAGACGGCTTTATTTCGTCATTTGCCTCAACTTCTATTAGGCCGTTGTGAGACTAATTACGATGCAAATTATGTTTTGCGTGACATTTCTTAGTTACCGCGGATGCGCATATGCGCGTGTATATATTAATGTAATGAGATATGTGCGAATAAATTGCTTTTCTATTACGTACTTATAAAGATTGATACTTGACAATTTATAAATACTTTTTCCAGCCCTTTTGCCAGTTCAATCGCGCTCTTCCTTCGCCTTAACTTATACAATTAACTTTGAATATTATGAATTTAAAATTTGTTTTATTGTTCCACATACACAAATTCAGTCAATACTTTTTATTAAAACTGTGATTGTATTTACTTTAGTTTATTCTTAAAATACAAAAATTTGGAGGTTAAAAATTTAATCGTAACTAGAACTGTATTCACAGCCCTTTATTATCAACTACAGATGAAATATTGATAATTTTTTCTTATAAAAAATTAAATCTCAGGTCATATTAATACTATTTATAACTTATATCTTTAGTTTAAACTTTTCATAATTTTAAACATTGTGGGTATCATTTGGATCAATCAGTTAAGACCTTAAGCAAAAAAGTTAACGTCACCGTCGACCAATCACGGGTTCCATTTAAACGGACTTGACCAATCGTAAAGGTTTTATTTTGGCTTCACATTTCCGTCATCATTCTTTTAAGAGAGAAGAATATAATATATTATTCAACTACAATGTCTTTTGTATTTTATTTAGTGTATATATACAAACTTCAACTTTTTATGTCAATCCGCAATTTCTCAATCACTTGTATATGTCGAATTCTATAAAAGATCGACTTTTAAGAGCTAAAAAAAAATTTTTTTTTTATGAGGTACCACTTATGCTAACCATACGGATGTCTTTTAGGGACCTCGTATAAGTATTTTATGCCCGTGAACACCAAATTTGGAAAGAATTATTTTTGCAAAGGGCTAAAATAGAATTTCTTCACGTTTTTTCGCAAAACGTAGTATGTATCATTTTCTGTTAGGCGACGTATCACTCCAAAATATTATAATACAATTTTGGGTGATTGGAAACCAGAAAAGGTACTTCGTTCAATTTTTTCAGTTTTTTTGGTAATATAGAATTCCCGTAAAAAATTGAAACTCAAATAAAAAAAAAACAGAAATTGTTAAGATAAGGGATTTTGTATACTACATATAGTTAGGCTTAATTTATTACAGAAAATGAATAAAGTTCGGAGTACATGCAGGGTTTTGAAAATAATTTTTTGTTACATATTATATTTAATGGTACCTACTTTTGTTTCCAATCGTCCAAAATTGTATTATGATTTTTCGGAGTTATACACTGCCTCACAGAAATGATACATACTACGTTTTGTGAAAAAAATATGAAAAAATACTATTTTAACCCTTTGCAAAAATAAGTCTTTCCAAATTTGGTGTTCACGGGCATAAAATACTTATACGAGGTCTCTAAAAGACATCCGTATGGTTTTTTAGCTCTTAAAAATCGATTTTTTATAGAATTCGATATATATGCTAATCGATAATTTATGAATACTAAAAATAATTTTTCTCCTCAGTTTTTGGCGAAAAATAGAAGGGAATAAATCCTTTTCAACTCTTACCTTGATGAAATCAAAGGTCTTTGTGAGCATGACTATGCACGCGGCTTCCTCCTGCCACACCATCCGCCAAAAGTCTCTTACGGTATTTTCTATGGGTCCCTGAGTTACGATGTAGGCGTTGGGCTTCAATATGCTCTGAAACGTCAAAGTAAAAGAATATCGATCATTTTTTCTGGCTATTGTACTCACAGAGGGTATTTATATTTACAGATATCAATAGAATCCGCTAGTCCGTTCTTTTTTGTATTTCAAGTCGAATGGTTGATGGTTTATTAATATTGTAATTATACCATAATAAAATGAAAAGTTCATGTACTTACATCGACGTACGAGGCGTTTACGTAATCCGAGTCCGGCCGACCTTCTATCGTATCTAAAACGACTCTGTTGTAATCGTCTGAAAATAATAATCATTTTTTATTTTATATGCCAAATGAAAGAGAACAAAGTAAACTGAAAAATAGTATATATATTTTTTCGTTGTAAGAAATAACGTCGAAAGCATAATTAATTTTTTCTTGGTCTCTTTCCTATTATATTCCCTTTATTATTAATGCCAACTTATAAGAAATTTCAATAATGTTTATGATTGTAATGATTATTGATGAAATGAGTCGATATCTAAATTATTGGTAGGTTTAAATGTCGTAAGTTTGCCATTCATTTTACTTTTGTAAATATATAAAATAAATAAATATATTTTTTTAACTTTACCTGTTCACTTAATCAGGTATTGAAATAATTTTTATAAAGTTGCAGATTATACATGAACAGAAAAAATTCGACAAGTAAGTTTTCTTAAATATTTTTCCCAAAAAGAAAATCTTTAGTTTCTCCGTTAATGAAAAATAAATAGTATATTACACACTTCTTTTTTACTGACCATACTGGCAACTTCGTTTCGCGCAGCGGCCAGAAAGTTGGCGCTTTCCGGCCGGAGGGCAGAAAATAAAATCTCAAAGGAACAACCAAAAATCCACTTCCCACATATCGAAGCAACGGTGAACGCTACGAAGCAAAGCTATCGTCAGTATATATACACCTTGCCGGCTTCAGCGCTGCGTCGACGAATCACGACAAACGTCATCCAAAAACCACGAGAGGCACGAGGAATTAATTAAAGGAGGGCATACACATTCGTCGTGCAAAACGTTAGCTTGAGCTTTGGTTTCTGTTATTTGCATCTTCAATGCAGTGCGGCGTGCTTTTTCGTTCTCGAATCGGATGTTTATGGGTTCGGAAAAAGTACTGCGCGAGAGAAGTGAAACTCTCAAAAGTCGTGAAGGGTTGCTAAGGGCTCTATATCTGTATGTGTATGTGCTCGTGTATTTCTTTTGGAGGCGAAAAGACGAGGAGAAGTAAAAGAGGGCTCTTGAACTTCTCGAAGGCGCAAGTAATTCTTTGCCTATTCAATATCTAGTGACTCAGGCTTTGCATGTGCGACAATTTTTTAGTTACGCCGTTTAAGGTTTCTCGATGAGATGTTTTAACTAGCAAATGATATTTAACCTTTTTTCTAAGTATAAGTTAATTTAAAGTTGTAATATGTTAAACCTTTTATTGAAATAGTCAGAAGCTATTTTATTATTCTAAATGAATACTATCCAACTGAAATACATAAACCGCGAAGTATATTTTAACGTTTCTTATTATGTACGTGAATTATAGTTAATAAAGAGCTAAATAAGCCCAGAAGCTCATAAAGCGAAGAAGTGAATATTTATGAGGCGAAAATTAAAATTCCTCAACCACATAATTTCAACTCTGCTATGACACACCGTCTTTGCATTTTTATATACGAATTCATAGCCGGTATAGAATACGTCTGGCAGTAGAATTTTAATCTAAAACCATTCGTGACAATCTTATACTACCTACGATATCTCTTAATCTATAAAAAAAAACGAAAACATTATACTAATCACTCGTAGTGTGTGCTCAAAATTAATCGGTAAAAATATAAGTAAAAGTCGCGCACTGCGTACATGCATCGGGTTATAGCAGAGCCATATAGAGGCGAAGAGAAAAGAGACAGCAGATTAAAAAGAAAAAGCGCTTGGCGCAATGTAGCGCGAGGTCTGCGATGAAAAGGAACGAAGAAGAAGACTGCATTGCTCGCGCTCGCAGCCATGAAAAATTCACCCGACTTCCGTGGGACCTGCGCCCTTTCTCTCTCATTTACACGCGCGCGCCTTTCAGCGCGACTCGTCTCTTATTTGCAGCGCCTTTAAGCTCTCTCTCTTTTTTCCTCCCCCGCACCCCTTTCACGTGCCATTCAAAAGTTGTGCTTTTCGCTCTTTGAGCGCCCGCTCGCGCGCGGGTGTAGAAGTGGAGTAGCATTGACGCTTCTTTTTCTCCCTTGTACAGCGAGATGAATCGTACGTTGAAAATTGAGGAGGAAAGAAAATAGTTATACGCGAATCGTTGTGTATAGTTTCGGCCCCACTGTTTATTTCTGTATGAGAAGATCAAATGGGGGGGGGGGGGGACATAAAGGGAATTTATCGCGGGAAGCGAAACGCACCGCGCACTAACGATTGTAAATCGCTGCGGTAAGTCAGCCGGAGGGGACACGCGCGCTCGATGGATTCTGCGCATTAGGTTTAAAAAGGAAGAGTAATACGCACCGCGAGGAGTAATGGGTTTGTGTCTCACACTTGTGTGTATATATGTGCATGTGTGTATATGCCGATGTATATATTACGTATGCGTAATGAACGTGCTTGAAATTTTGTAAGTGTAACCACGGGAAACGTTTGTTTTTTCCTGGAGATTGTCATTTCGTTTTTTATAGGTTGAGCAAAACATATACAGAAATGATTCAGGCTGCGTCTCAATTTTGTCTATTATGTAGTACATAGTATATCTTATTCATCTACGTCGTGTTGTCAAACATTGCTCATAAATCAGAACGGAAATCCAGTATAAAAATCCGTCTACACCGTGGTACGCATTACCAAAAGAGTCATGATTCGAAATTGCAAAATAATGCAATGCTGCAGGAGAAGGAAGAGGAACACAGTCACACTATATACTTACATGGAATACATTTTTGGTTCTGATTCTTTTCTCTGTTCGCCGGCTTCGTGGCGTGCCTGCACGAGTGTGTTTCGACTTTCGCCGCCGTCTGTAACATATCAAAATAAGAGACGTGACTTTAATACCTTGTTTTTTCTTTTTTACTTTTACAAATTTATCGTGCTTTATATAAATTTCGGCAGTGCCAGTTGGATAGATTTTTTAAATACAATGTAAAATTCCAGGTATATTGAAAGTAAATATGTAAAGAGGTAATCGTGCATGAATCCCAGTCACAATGTTGGATGTCAAAACATTATCGAACGTATGTGCGTGTGCAAATACAAATAAAACAACATATTTTCAATATAGATTTTTTTTTGTAGGTGCACGTCGAAAAAAATTATTTTTATTAAAAAAATATTCCAACCTTTATTAAAAACGATAAAACTAAATGCTTTTCTCATACCGAACAAAAAAAATTCTATATAATCTGGAAAAAACTATCAAAGAAAAATTGTTACACACACAATGAAATTTATGAATTTACATAAAAATTCTCTAAAACCATATATTAAAATTGTCTACAACTAAAGAAAAATAAAACAAACGCACACATTCGCGTTCACTTTTTATATAAATTTAATTCCACCCTCCCTGCAAAGACGCTATTCTGACCGGCACTGTGAATGTGTTTGAATGTATTATACATGCGGTGCATAGCGATGAAATTCTTATATGTAGAAATCCATAAAAAATTGCAAAGTAATTTAATTTGGAAATATTTATTTTGAAAAAAAAACCTTTAAAAACGTTTCTTCTTAAAGTGGTAGCCATTTTACTTGAAAAGTCTTGAGTATCATTTAAAAATAGCAAATAAAACTAGAGAAAAGGACCTTACATATACTTTTTAAAAATTAAAAAATGTTGATTCCTTGCAAAGTTATGAGAGTTCAAAGTTGAGCAAAAAATGTAGTGTTTAATCCCTGAAATTGACTGTTCGACTGCGTACATATTTCGTCGCATTTTCGAGGCTCAACTTTAAACTTTGATAACTTTGCAAAGAATCAAAAATTTTCAGTTTTAAAAAAAGAAAATTAAAGCACATTTTCTCTAGTTTTTAATCATAAAAAAGTTATAAGCAAATCCTGTTATTATGAGATCATTTAATATCCATATCATGTTGGTGAAAAGAACTAAAACCGATTATATTGCATTCAGAGCTTGAAACATGAATTGCAGCTTTCTGAAAAACACTATCCCGATTTTCTATGTTCAACATCATTTTCGTGGCTATATTAATTATAGAATAAGGAAAATCAGTTTCAGAGGTGTTCTTCAACTTTTTTTTCGTCATTTTTTCTGACAAGTTATGGGAAATTTTTCGTTAATTTCTAAATATATACGGACGACCCGTTAAATAAAAAGACGAAAAGTGACGTGCATCACACGAGCTTGGTAGCTTGCCAAAGCGCGCCGGCCAGCTGAGGAGTTTTATAACGACGCAGCTGGAAAATATACGGATGTTTTTGGTGTTGCTATTGGCTATTTTGTTACAATTACGCAAAGTTATAGCGAAGAATCTTGGGTATTTTGCTGCAAAGCCAGTTGGCCTTGAATGCGGTAAAGGCCGAGTTAGAGTATGATTAAAGTGGCTCCGTCGAATTTTGAAAACCCATAAGCGTAATAAAAAATATATATCCTTTAAAAGGTAAATCTTAAGCTTAGCCAGTATTTTCGGATGAATTGTAGAGGAAAATATATTTGGAAATTTAATTTCTAACTTTATATGAAAAAATGAGATTTTTTCTCTCATTTAAAAAAAATTTTAGTCACAACATTTTTATCCTATACTTATATATAAAATTATCAGTAAAATATTAATATAATTCCATAAAAATTTGAAATCAATACTTTTGTATGTTTATACATTGTATGCATTACTATCAGTTTTTCGTATTATAATATATAAATTCATGTATATAGTAAATGATATTTAACTACATTTAATAAAAATTCGTTGGTTGTTTGACAGTAGAAAATTTTTGTACCCCCATTTTGTCAGTTCTCTTTAGAAGCTTGAAATAGATGTTGAAAAAGTACATTAACAAAAACATTTTATTATAGAATTGATGTAAAAATGCAAACTCTGACGAACCAAGTTGGTTATCATTTCTATAATAAATAGACTCACGAACGACTTTATCCTTAATAAACTATATTAGACTTGAAGCACCCATATAATGATTTCCGGTGTATAATTTCCACGTGACTGAACAAAATAGCCCACCATGCTGTGAAAATTATAGACATAAAGACAATTAGTATTTCTAATTAGTTCTAAATTCTATCACTATATGGAAGTTTTCAGCCTTCTAGTAAAAATTTGTGTCTGAGATAGAATCGACTGTATTCTCACTAATGAGCTCAGCATTCGATTCAGGGCGAAACACACGATTTTTTTTAATAGTTTTTGAATATTTCTGCAATATTTTTTATTTCGTCTTTGTTTTTAAATTCTTATAATAAATTGACACATGAACGACTTTATCCTTAACAAAAAACATTTTTATTTAGAGAAGTATACACAGCTTTTTCATGTATATCAGAACAAGTTGAAAAAAATTCAATCCATAGTTTCAACTCTCTGCCTGACCTTATTGGGAATTTTCTACTTCCCTGCGCATCGTATAGGATTTCCGAGAATTGTTTTTGAAAGTTCACTTGTTGTTACAGGGATTGAGCTTTTTGTTAAGCGATTTTTCTATCTGGAGCAATAGTGTACATTTGGGATATTTTTACTTTGGTAAATTCAGTTATTGCAGCGTTTCTTATTATAACATCAAAAACTTGCATGTACAAATATAGATGCAGAATTATTCGAACTGGAAATGAAAAGAGTCACTGATCTTTCATTCTCGTGCACAGAGATCTGCATTATTTGTCTGCAACTTTTTTCGAATGCTTCAGTAAATATTTGATGCCATGAAATAATTTTTATCAATAAACACGTTTCTCATAAAAACTGGACCTTTAGAAGTGTTTTGAAACAATATTCGACAGATAATTATTTTTGAATAATTGATTGTTGGAAAAAATATTCGACGAATAATTTTTCCGAATATATTTTCAAAACATTTTTAAAGGGCTAGTTTTTATGAGAAGCGTGTTTATTAATTAAAATTATATCGTTGCATCAAATATTTACTGAAATACTATGAGTATTAACAACAATTTTACGGATGAATAATGTCGATCTCTGCTTCTACAGTACTATTATTCTTTACACTATATTTAAAAGAAACTCACAGCTAAAAATGTTTCTTAGAAAAATCATAATTTCACTATAGAAATACAAAATCTCAATATAAATTAAAAATAGTGTAATGATCGTTTATTCCTTGCGTAACTTTAAAAACCGATGAAGAATATTTATTTTTCCATCGAATGAAAAAAAAGTTGTCAAACGTTCAATTTTTAAAGCGAAAGAGCTCGGATATCCGAGTTTATAAAGACAACACTAACCGCCGGTCACTTCTCTCCCGCGATATCGCATTCAAAGCGCGCGGCATACGCAGCAGCAGCCGGCCTGCATGTATGTGACCACTCTCATTATAGGTCGCTTGCGTGCGCTGGCCGAATATTAGCCAGCTAGCCAGCCCGCTCGTTATGTTACCTGCGCGTACATACATACACCCGACTCGTAATTCAGCTGTAATTTGTATTAACTCTCTCGCTCTTTCCCTCTCTCTCCGCGCTGGCGCTTAACTTTAATTGGGATACTCGACGGCTGAGAGAGCCGCGCTCTGGAGGTAATTTTTGCAAACTTTCGTTTTTAATTAAATCGCTCGCCCGCGCGGTCGCCAAATTAGCGCTGCACCAGATGCAGTGCATCTCGCATGTATTATTTAGATGCGAAATACGGGGACGATTTTAGGTTCTATGGTACCGGAGTATTTGGAGAATTTTGGTATTTTGTGATTGGGGTTCTTGGAAATGATAATTGTTGGATATTACGTATTTCCGATGTTGTATTTTTAGTTTTATTCTAAAATGATTGCAGCTACTTGATATGCTAGCTTTGCATGGGCTTTACTCACTGCAGAGAGCAATATTTATTTAGCCAACGTTAAGTGCTCAAATATTGAATTTAATATGGTTCAGGTGAGTATTGGTTTTGTATTCAAAAGTGTAATTCAACTTTTCAGAGATAAAATTCGTGTATCTTTTTGTATAAACCGTAAAAACTTTTTACGAGTTTATTCAAATAAATTCTGAAAAAATATATAACAACTCCCGTATAAAACTTCAGTACGAGAAGAACTATTAAATTTTTCTGGAAAAATGTAATAAGCTCGTGTAAAATACGGATTTCCTCGAGAAAAATGATCAAGTAAAACACAATTATGTTCCAGAAGTAAGAGTTCGTAATAAAAGTTATCGTTACATAACAGTAAAATACAAGCGTGCTTCTCTAGGTCCCGAATATCCATGAAACAAACGATTATTTTTGCACGTAAATTCTTCCCAGGCAAAACAATAACACTTTTTTTTCAACCGAGGAAAAAAAAGTTATAGTGTAAAAATTCACTTAAAGAACTTTATACCATCGAAATATTTACAAAAACATTACAAATAAACGGAATTATTGTAAAAATATACACAAATGAAAATTGCTCATCACAACATAAAAGTATACGCTTATTGTGCCGATCAATAACACTGTGAAAATGCCCGTAAAATCACGCACCTATTCGGAACAAAGCAACACTTCAGATCGCCCTCATACATAGAAGCGCCGCTTGAACACGCGAACGTGGTAAGTTCGTCAATATAACGCCACCGTATAACGCTTTCTTTCTCACCCTCAAGCCCTCTCGAGCGAAATAAATAGATAGATTGCGCTCGTAAAATTTTTGCCCTCCAATGGGAGAGGGACTTTCGTCCCGACTGTTAAACGCGATCAAGTCTCCCTTCCTCTCTTGCTCAGCCCGCTTACCTTCGTCTACACAGAGGGATCGGTGCGAGAAAAAATTGCGAGACGATCAAAGACGCCGCAATTCGACGACTTGCTCTCTCTCTCTCTCTCTCTCTCTCTCTCTCTCTCTTTCCGTCTCTTTTAATCCTCGCTTTTTACAGCCCTCGTCGTCTTCGTTTTCTCCTCACCCGAACTTCGCTCCGTTCGCTTTTCTCCTCCCTTTTCTCTTATCCCATTCATTTATCTTTCAGCGCGACTTTCCCGCTTTATCACTTGCGCTTTATTTCCCTTTGTGCGCGCGACTTTTTTCTGCACGTGTGCTGTAGCGCGCGCGGCGAACTTTTTCCTTCACTTACTTCCTTTGTTGGCCACGGACAAGAGAAAAGCGTGGTTGAACTACTGCCAGTGGATGTATCGACGGATTTATGAACTGTGTGGGAGAGAGAGAGAGAGAGAGAGAGAGAGAGAGAGAGAGAGAGAGAGAGAGAGAGAGAGAGAGAGAGAGAAGCTTGTTTCGTAGTTCGCGAAACGAACAGTTTTTTTTGTTTGGAGGTATAGTTTTTTTTGGGAGTGGGATATTACGTGAAAGTTTGGATGAAATGAGAGGCGTTGTGCTTTTGTGTCGTAAATATTTGTTTCCCAAATTTATTGTTTTTCAATTTTGTCCAACGTAATTTTATTCCTTATGCTACTTTACTTTAGTAGCAATATAAATTAGGAGTACGTAATGTGGCGGGCGCACAAAAACATGAGTAGATAATAGTGACTTGTTAAAACTTTTTATCCCAAGGATAACAGTTAATTGACAATATTATTTTTTACTTCAAGAAGAAACTTTACTAATCTATTAAAACTTTGTTATTTTGGCAGAACATCACGTTACTCCGGAATAAATAAAATATTTAACTAACATCAATTTTATAAAATTTCGTTTGAAATTTTTCGAAGTTCTTGTTAATTTCTTGAAGAAAAAATTCAAACTAAAAATTCTCTATACCAGATCAAATGTGAAACTATTTCAGTTTAGTAGATCGTCTAAGAACTTTAAAGTTAAAACTCGCCTAAAACTGGTTTTAACTTTGAACTCGTTTAACCGAATTCGAAGAAGACTTTCCACCTTCTACGAAAATACTCGCGCTTACTCTTCCAATTTTTACGAAATTCAAAAAACAGAGTACCCACTCTTCACGTACCTCAAAACAAACATACTATACAGTCAACACTGCGTACAGAACCTCGATCGAATTATAGTGCACCAGAGGACGCACGAGGCAGAATCCCGAAAAAGAGAACAACTCTTCGACGATCAGTCTCCTTCCGCTGGCTGCGCGCATAGCTACTTAAATTCCCCCCGTAATATCCCTCTCATTCGCTCTCCACTGCGAGGTGAAGGCGGAGAGAGTCGAGGGTGGTGGGGGTGCAAAAGCCCGCGTATATATGTAAATGTCACGGAAGGTCGCGACCGCGCGAGAGAAAAATAAGCGTGGGCGATGTAGCTTCTTCGTCTCGCCGAACCGCGCGTGGGTGGGATCTAGAGACATGAAAAATGATTGGCGTCGACGCGTGGAAGGATGGACTTCCTGGCTATTATTTACTCTTTTTTTTAATTTATTATACACACGACGCGAAGGACCGTAAGTATGTCAGCACTCCATCATCCTTGACAATTAAGATTTTGCGCAGCGCTAAGTGCCACGGGATAAATGACGGAAGTGCGTATGTCGTTTGTTGGAAAGGTTTGCGGATTTTGTAAAGTGGATAAGGACGATTTTTAAAAATGTACTAAGGTGCTTTTCATGTCATTTATATTATACGACGGAAATATGGTATGATTAATATTTGTAGAATTTGACTTGTTTCTACACATTGAAATTTTGTGGTTTGACAACATGGCAAATACGTTTGCGCGTGTAAAGAATTTTTTTAATATAATGTTCTTTGTTTTTTACTGTGAGACTTGGAGTATGATTGTGAGCCAGTCGTACCAAGCGCATTTTACACAAAAAATGCGCCGCGCGCAACTGCTAGCTGGTTTCTGGCTCCTATAAGTATTCAAAATATACGAATTAATTAGAGAACGCGTTGAATTATACGTCGAAGAATTTCATTAAATTTTGACGGATTCATGACTTATGGAAACTCATATTAGAGGATATGTTTTATTAAAATTTCAATACCACGTATATACATTTAATTTCTAATTAAATTATGACCAGCTCCGTCGCGTTTTTCTGTATTAATAAAATTCTCAGAAACATTAGTTGATTTATTTTTAAGTATAAAAATCCTTGAATATTATATTATACAAATTACAAAATGAATTAAACTCATTCAACCTACCTATCAATATTAACACCATGTATCATATGAGTCGTCTTAAATTATTCTTTATGACATCCCCTATCTAATCGTTGAATCGGACATTAAGTTTTTGCGGTGTTAACGTTACCGTTAAAAACGCCAGCGCTATCTTCATAACCGTATTGCACCCACCCCACTTATAAGCTTCGGATTCTCAGTAATTCGTTTCGCTATGCGATAAGTACTATAGTTATAAAAATGATTTCGCTCGATCGACGCTCTGAAACGTCATAAATCAGCCTCCGTACAATAGGAATTCCCGAGCGTCTCGCGCTGCTTGGAAAAGCGTAAAAAGGCACTCAACCCTAGAGGCGACGTTTCGAAGGAGAGTCGTATGGGATATGCTATATAGATTTCGTCGATCGAAAAGCAACGATAAATCCTTTCGCGTTAAGTTTGAATGAAAGGGGCTCGTAAATGGACGGTGGGAGGAGAGTCGGTAAATATTATCGCGACGTTTAATGGAGAGTGAAATCGTAAATTGGACAATTAGGACGCCTCTGCGTGCGCGTGCTTGAGGTGGAGGGTAAGATGAGGGAGAGAAAGAAGTCGTGCGAGTGGAGCTAGCATTTATACGAGGGAAATAAAGCGGAGAATAGAAAGAGTGAGAGAGATAGTGAAAGAGAGGAAAAGAGAGAGGAGGAGAAAGCTTGACGAGTTCCTGAAGAAACCTCGCGAAAATCGGAAAGGAATAATTCTTCTCGACAGAACATCACGATATCGGAGATATCACAAGGTCGTGAGCTTCGAGGTGCTTACCATGCGGAGGGATAAAAGCGTTAAAAGTTGTTTCAGATACTATAAATGTATGTGAAATTAAAGGTACGGAGATCTTTTCTAGTTCTAGGCTTTATATTTCTTATGAAGTAGGTATAGTTAAACGAAATGTAAACTGAACCGTAAAGTAAGATTTACAAACGAATGGACCATAAATTTATTCGTATTTTTATAGTAGAGACGTTATATTAAAACGATAAAACATATAGTTTATAGTATAGGTATTGAGTTTTCACTATTAACTGTGCGTAGATGAGACATTATTTTTGACAGACACAATTTTTGCGTTTTTTTAAAGCGTTCGTTTTCTGATCGGTTGGTAAGCAAAAAAAGCCAAGAGCGGGCGACTGAAAAAGCCTACTTTACGCCCTTTGTACAGAATATATTATTTTGAACTAATATTCATATCAGTATACACATTTTAACAATGAATATTCAAAATAAAAGAAAATGTCGGCTAATGTCATTGTTTGGTAATTATCCCATGAATATATAGCTCGCTTCATGCGCTGAGAGTTCCGAGTGCTTGTGCTCTACGCCGCACTGTGGTCAGAAATTTCCAAAACTAGATCAAAACTGTTGTCGCTATTTAAAAGTGAAAAATTATAATTCAATACATGGATTTTTGTGTTGCAAAATCCGTTTCCTTCGAAACTATTTCGACCGTCCGAAATTTTCCAACAATAAGAAAAAATCCGATATTTAAGGTTTTTTCATATTGTTGGAAGTTCGATGGGAGTTTCAAGCAAAACGGATTTTAATCACTTAGGTACTAAGTTACAACAATCCATGTATTAAATTATAATTTCTCACTTTTAAATAGTCCATCAGAAACATCACTCCAGGGATACATATAATATCATCGACTTCGATTAGGTTGAAAATCATTTTACACAGTTTTCATATGAAAAGTTACTTTTGCCAACTCAGCCCCTATTTTGATTAATACAATCAAATCATTGCTCATATCATATCACCGGCTACTCCAAAGAAGAAATATCATCTTGGTTTTCTTCCTGGACTCCACGGAGCATCTTTACATACAGTTAATTTGGATTTATCGGCACTCATCTCAAAAAAACTGACTCCTTCATAGTGCAGCTCATAGTGTATTTCAAGTGTGTGCAACGGACTTGATAAACTTCGGCATGACTTATTAACTCAAGAATTATTTCAAAGACATTTACAATCGAAGGGATTAATAACTGTGCCAAACTTTGTATAAGTTCCTCGTAGTGATCTAACAATACTTGATATGCAAAATTTGAATGGGTATTTATCAACTATAAATTTGTTTTTATGAATTATTTTGAGCAGTCTTGTTTGTATTCATTGTATGCTGGTGAGTCTTCCTTTATAGGCACCACCCCATGCAATGATGCTATAATTTATTATGCTATGAAAAAGAGCGTAGTATAGCATTTATATAGTATTTTTATTGACATACATTTTGACAGTTTGTAAAAAATAAATATTATGTATTTTGTCTTATTATATATTTAATTCGTATGAATGTCCCATTTCATGTTACTGTCGAAATAAATCCCTAGATATTTTGTGCTATCTACTCTCTTTAT
>JAYJLV010000046.1:19140920-19151032 GCA_036873485.1 Torymus texanus
ATTGCTTGGAGAATTTGCGTTTATACGAGTTGAATGGCAAAGGGAAACTGGTTATGAGAAATTTAAATTGCAAGATACAATAATCGATGAAGATTAAATGTTATAATATCAATTATTAATTTTAATTCGTCTGTATGGAGAAACATTATTAAATTATTGAAGAACCCTTATATCTTATAAAGAGCATAATTTCAATAAAAATACTTTTTATTAAGAAAATAATAGAGATGATTCATTGAATTATATACTGAATGAATAAAAGATAAAATTTCACGCTTAAGGAAACGAATAAATTATTGCTATTTGATTTTCATTTGAAATAATAAACTTTTATGAAAGGATATACAGAAGGATCTGCTTATTTATAAGTGTCATTATTTGCTTATGCAACGCAAAAATTTTTTTTAACGAGGTTCATCATTCAATCCAATTTCATACGCAAACACATTTTTATTCCAATTTATACGAATTAAAAACGGTACGTTGACGTATGAGCGATGCATTAATTAATTATAATTAAAAAATGTATTTATTTTAAAATTAATTACATCTTGTATTATTTTCCGAATGAACTGAATTTTTAACGACGTCGTAAACAATATAAAATTTCAATCAACCGCTTCAACGTCACTTATTACAGTAAAACCGCCACCCTCATCATCCCCTACAATCAATAAAACGCATCGCGTACATTTAAATCTCCCTCGACAACTCGTACAAAAGATGCAGCCGACAACCGATCCACAACCCTCTATACCCTCTCTAATTTATTTCCCTCTTCCAGCGTCGACCTCGGAGCCACCCTCTGCAGCAAGACAACAACAACGGCAACGACGACGCATATAAAACGCTACCCCCGCTCAGCGAAAACACGCACTCGTAAAAGCAGTACGGCGCATCTCCGTTGCGATCGATCGATCGTCGCTATATGTCGTCGTCGTAGTCGCGCTGCCTCGACTTTATGGCTTCGACATTGTGCGGATTATTATTTGCGCGAGACTGAGCGCGATTCGCATAACGCACCCTGACCCACTTGGCTCAGGCGTTTGCGATTTCGGGCGCCAAGAAAAACCGGCTATTGACTCTCGGAAGTGTGCGAGTCCGCGTGTGTGTGTGTGTGTGTGTGTGTGTGTGTGTGTGTGTGTGTGTGTGTATATATATACATGAGCACGCGGGGCTTTTTAATGCCTCGTAAAAACTTTGGCCGCGCTGTAGCGGCGGACTATTGGCGCGCGTGTAGATGAATTCAATCGTCGATGGCTTTTACATTAGTTCGCGGCCGAGGATGCCCTGTTTGCTTTTGCGCTGCAGAGGGATTATGGCTCGCTTGATGCGTCGTAAATCCGTATACAGAGCGAGATGACTGCGGGTTCCGATAAGGTTGTGTTGGTATTGTCCACGTAGCTGTAACGGAACTTCATTATTTTTGTGCAGGAGTTTTAGAATTATTGGTGGGCACAGTGGTGTAATTTGTGGACGAAAACAAAATAAGCATCGAATGAAAGAGCATATTCGCGGGTCTGGCTAGACTCGTCCTTTATCTACTTACGGTTATTTTGAGAATGGAATATTCGACTTTTCAAGCGTGACAAACAAAGATAATAATGCGAGAACTTTGCTTCGAGTTATTTTTTGCACGATACACAGATACACAGTGGCGGTAAAATGTTTAGCTGCGTCGGTGTATAAATATGCATGCGAGCCGCTCTCGTATTTGGCAAGAATATTAAATCACGGCAAATGGACCGGGCATAACAATGCGCTTAATACAAGCAAATATCATCAGAGCAATTTTAACTGTAAACACCGATGAAACATTTAGTATAGCATGAAAATATTTGTTATAGTATCATAAAAATTATATGTTGTATAAACAATAGGATTTGATGAATATATATAAAATAAATATTATGTTTAAAACGTATAACATTACGTAGATATACTCTGATGTATTTTCCACGTAAAGAAATCTTTGTACATATGTAATTTATGTATAACAATAATGTTTTCACAATATTATTTTCGAAATTCTTTTAAAAGCTTGTATATATACAAAGGGAAGCATACATTAACAATGTAAATATCTCCTTCATAATAAAGTTTAACGCTGAAAAATTAGCAAAAAAAACTGTTTTTTTAAAATTATAAATAAAGAAATTCATTTGAACAAAACACTTCTTCAACCCCCGCATGATTAAATATTGTTCAACAAGCCATACAACGCTTTGTCTGAATGAACATTTAAAAAAAGCTATCTTCAGACAGCACTCCGCAAATTACTTAAACTTTTCATCTTCGCATCGCCGAAAACACTCTCCGGTATCAATAACAATCCCTCATCCCCACCTCCGCTCGCTTTCACACGCGTACATCCCGAAAAAGAGAAAACAAGGCCACGCCGTCATCTCCAGAGCCACACTGCTCGCTCTATATACAATCCAGCGTCGACATTTTAACGGGCGATTAGTCGCGCAGCCAGCCATCGTGACACTCTCTCACCCTCCGCTTCTCCCTCGTGCGCGCACATTACACGTGTGTGTCTAGCTCACGTGCACGCGTGCGCCAGTCACGCGCGCCTAAAGTGTATGTATAGGGCCGTGTGAACGCGCAGCCATTAGCGATTATGGAGGAGAGGGACATACGAGAGGAGAGCGAACGGATTGAAGTGTCATTTTCAGGCGCGTGTGGCGCATGTCCGTCGTCGCCGCCGCCGCGTGCGCGCATACATGCTCACAGTGACTGTCGTCGAAGGGACACGCGATGAGTTTAGAGTTGTATTGTTTCGCCGGAGGGGATAATGACTTAAAGGCTGTGTGCCGATGTGACAATGGTCGGTGTGTTGCAGAAGGGGCGCGGAATGACGATTTTGGTCTGAGCTTACGCCTGTCGGTCTGTTTTTGTTGTTATTCAATGATTTCAGTTTGTTAAAATTTAATATTTTAATCACGAGTGCATGTTGGGTCGATGCTTGTCCATATTTTATTTAAACTAGAAATTCTAGTGATGCATGAGCGGTAGTGTACGTCGTACTTTCCAGTTGTGCATTTTCTTTCTCGTTACTTTACAACGACAGTTTTAGCGGACTGGTATTTCTCAGAAACACCTATGTTTTCATGCGCATTATGAATAGAGCTTAATAATGCGAAGAAGATAATCTCTTTGTTATATTATTCAGAGTTTCCGAAAACTGTAAAGTTTAAAGGTTAAAGAATATCGTCGATATCTCATAACAGATCTAATTTGTTTTGCTCCCCAGTATATTACATACTGGCACAAATCGTATTTTTAATAACACCTTGATTCCGGCTCGAAAATCAAGCGAAACCAATTTCACCCGACAGTCCACTCCCCCGCGTCGAGCTCTAAAATCCAATTAAAATTTACCATCGGCCAATACGAATACCCTATATATACATATACACACGCGATACACCCGCTAACCGAACCACCCCGGATAGAAGGAGAAAAAAAAAGCCAATCGCCGGAGGGTCGTTTAACCGCGTCCCGCGCTGACTTTGAAAACGAGCGGAAAAAGCAACGGCGCCTTGACACAGTTGCGTGCCAATTGGGACGGCATCCAAGCACTATAGGTGTATACATCGCCGAGTCGTCGCCGCGCATCACACGTGCCACTGCCGCCGGCGAGTCTCCGGGCCACGCCCGAAAGCTCGCGTCTTCGATCCCCCCGCGGCTCTCTCTCTCTCAGCAGATCTAATTAAATTCTATTCTCTCTCTCTCTCGCCCTAATCTCGGGCTGTTTGTCCCGGGCGAGCGGCGATCGGATCAGCCTCGGGGTGACCGCGGTGTTCATTGTTTGTCGATCTGTATGTATCGATGCATGGCAAGGTGGTTGGAGTTGAAGAGATTTTTTATGGTTGCGAGAGGATCGGGTTGGGAACGAAAGTTTTGCACGGCTGAAAAGAGGTTCGTTATTTAGTTAGCCAAAGGTGGATGTCATAGTTCGTATTAAAATATTACAAAATAATATGAAATGGTAGCAATTTTCGTAGAAATCAATATAGAATGATAATACTACCGTACTGCGTTTTACCTAAATGTAAAACTAATAGTTAAAATATCTATTGTGTCAAAATTTACTTTGAATTGGTATATATAATTATCAAATAAAAGCAGAATATTATTCTTAGCCATAAAGTTAACTATATCTAGAAAAAACTTATAGACACCAAAATACAGTACATATTAAGTTACTTTATATGACTAAAGAAATGAAGGAAGCCGCACAAAGTCAAAATGTAAAAAGAGTATTTTGATTCTGCTTCGCTATGTGGAGTACGCTTGGCCAATTTCATTAAAAAAGTTTTTTCATTTCATTTTCTGTTAAGAAACAAACTCGAAAACATTTTATAAATTTACGTTAAAATATACAAATCTATTTTCTACCAGAAAAAATTTCGAATACTCCGAAAAACAAATTACCCTGGCTAAGAACTAACTTTAAAAAATGGCTAACGATATCGTTAAAACGAGTATCTATAATACTATATTATACACTATTACTCTTTAGAAAGAAGTGGAAAAAACTCGGAAAATTTTCCAAAATAATTTATAAGCTATTTTTTCGATATTTTTAATTTACTAATAAATCTAATTAAGCTTTTTTATAAAGAAAGAATAGCGTGATATTAAATCATAATATGTAGGAAAGTAGAATAAGAGCGATTAATTATTCAATGTAAATTTAAAATTTTTTGTTTGAACAGAAGCAAATGATAAACTATTGTTATGATTGTTTAGTACTATCAATAGTCTGATTTTACCGTAGAATTTAAAAACGGCTCTGGGCCACAAAAAATCTAAATTTTTAAAAACCTGCAATAAATAAAAAGATAAGAGATCTAGAAAATTTAAATAGATTGCTTTCTCCTAGGTGCTATTTGTAAAGTATCATAAAAATTATAGGTTCTCAAATTTTTATATTTTATTTCATCGTATATTGGACTTTTAGCAATTAATATCACTAATTTTTATTATCATTGATTGCTCAATGAATATTTTTTCAATGAATATAAATGAAAAAATTATTTGATATTCAAGACAGTATAATTAAATTTATATGTCAGCCACAAAATTAATAAACAAGGTTTGATTTTTATTCATATAAAATGAATTATATTTCAGATTGTTGATACATTGGTTTATTCCTTCATTTTTTGTTGTTTAATACTGAAAATAACCACTTTTAATTATTTACAAAAGTAATATAAGATTATTTTAATATTAAGAACATAAAATTTTTTATAGCTATTATTAAATAAATCCAATTTGTTTCAATCTGTTTTCAAACAGATTTTAAATCTACATTTCCGTAAGCTGAGTTGTAACTATATTTATTTCATTATATTGAAACACTATCATTGAAATTGTCGTGGATTGTCTTTTCTAATATACAATTTCTCTATAAAATAATACGCATCATCGGTAAATAAAGTAAGAAGGTATTCAAGTTCTAAAGAAAATGGTAAAACTATTACAATGATATATTATATAGCAACATTTTATAGTAGCAATTACTATATTGTAGTTAATATAATTATAGTATTACTTAACATAAGGCTGCAGAAACTTTATCATATCCTTAGAATTTAACAGTATATTTATATTTCTAGTATCGCGAAACAACAGTACAGAGAAATATAAAAAATTAATTTATCGTATTTCGTCACATGTTTTTATCGAAACACTTAATTTTTTCAATAGGGAATCATATGTTCAAATCCTAATGGGTAATGATATTTATATGTTTACGAAATTACACTTTTTAAAGTTTAGCAACTTTCTGTTTATAGAGCTTGAACGTGATACGTATTGCAGACAACTAGAAAGCTCTGAAGAATATAACTGACACGTATTTCAGTCACGTTTTGAAAATTGTCGTATCAGTGCTATATTATGAAAAGCTTTATCTTGATTCGTTTAGTTGACACTTTCTTAGTCTGAAATTTTTCACAAATATAGTGTAATTTTCTATCAACTTTAAAAACATTTTAATCCCATCTTTATAATCAAATATAAATCCGCCGATATTTAATCCCAAATAAATGAATAATAAAATCGATACTGCAATATAAAGCTGGTACTGCAAAATCTGTTTAGTAGTACCGCAAGGAAATCCATCAATAAAACACAACAAATTTAGTTTCGTATAAGAAATAAAATGAAAGAAAATTTTCCAATTACTATAAACAACGGCAATACCAAACGAAAAAGACGAAACGGCAATAGATTTATTTCCATCCCATCCGTCCGACTTCAGTCATCAATATCTCGTCAAACCAAACGTCGTCTACGTGCGCTGCGTGCGTATGTATGAATGTATACACAAGCTCCACTGTACGCGCGCGCTCACAGACGGATAAACCGTGCAGACTGGCGTCGTCGTAGTCGTCGTCGCCGCCGCAATCATTAATTTCAAGAGGTCGCGAATGGATGCCTCTTCAAAGGCGATTGCTGCTCGCTCTCTTGATTCGTTTTCACCTTCTATATCGGCTTGATTGGCCCGAGTTTTCAGCGCCGCTGAAATTGGGTCGTCGGATCGCTCTTTATTCATTTCAATTTGCCAGGCGATGAAAGCCACAGGTGCAAAATGATAAGGGAGGCATGCAGGATATATAGAGGTCCATTGGAGGCCTTTTTTCCTACGCGCACGCCCGCCTGTGCGACAAGGGAAGACAAACAAAGATTAATGTGTAGCAGGCGCGTGTGTGCGTGCGAGGCCGGTGGTGAATTCAGTGATTGATGGGCGTAGTCACAAAATGTTTGCGCGGCGGTGGTCGGTGTATTCACACTGTGAAACAAGTCGTTGCTGAGGTCTTTGTCTTGTTTGCTTTACCCCTTTTTTAAAGAAATTTCTTTTACGTTTGAGCATTATCTTAAGAAATGTTTCGAGTTCTAGATACTTTACAGAAAAAAATCAATCATTTTTTCTGGCTGATCGAAAATATGAAGATTATAGTTTGTTTAGAAACTTATATTTAAATTGATTATTATTCTGGAAATTTAATGATCCTAGAATATTGATGGAAGTTACGTAATATTTGTAAATCAATATAAATTTATGAATATTAGATGTCATATATATTTTGTGCTTCAACTGTAATAAAATTGAACAAACATATTTAATATGACATTAGAGCGTATCAATTTCGACGTTTCATTCTCACTATCGTACCTGTACACGCGTAAAGCAACCAAAATGACGCAGTCGGCGACATCAAGGAAATCAATTGTACGCGCGCGAGTGGATTTAAGGAAATTAACTGCGCAGATTAAATAGGCATTTAATATTGCGCACAGCAGCGTTGTGTTTCGGTACGTGTACATACATATGCACGCATGCCTACACGTTCAGTCGTGATTTACGCGCGTAGGTGTTTATACGCGAGAATTTGTTTGTTCGTTTGCTTTTGCTCAAAATGCTAGTTTGCGAATGTGGCACTAAATCGCGTTAAATAGCAATGAGTGTTTTACTCATTTCTTAAATTCTGTATATATTATATAATCGCAATTAGCCCAGATTTACGCTTTCAGTTTATGTTTGATTGAATTCGTATTTATTTCTGAATAGATAAATTAATATTTCTGTAAGTTAAAAACGACGAGATTTATTACAACTACTGATGTCGTATTTTTTGTAATTCTAGTTCAGATTTTGTAGAAGATAAAAAAATGACGAAAATGTTGGAAAAATAAAAGTTTTATATGCTTATTATTTCTCAAACAAGCTATTTTTTATAATTTTACAACAAATAAATTCTCTTCCCAAATAGTGCAAATTAATAATGTACATTAATACTCATATATAAACATGACTGTTTTAAAATCTTCCAAATGCCTTGTAATATCATGTCCGATATCCTCGCAAAGGATTTAAATAATGATATTGCATTCGCTCTCTATCTCACACTCCCTCTCTCAATACAGCATCTAAATATTGAACGGGCAGCCGCTCATTGATTCCACTATGAATGGTCGTCGTAGCACAGGTATTTCACCCTCGGACCCCCTGGCGACTTAAGCACATGTAAATAATTCGGCGCGTCGTGATGTGCTGCTGCTTCGTTGAAAATCTCCATCGGCCTCATCGTCATTCGTGAGCGGCTCGCGCACCCATCATCATCTTCTTCATTAAGGGCTCGTGGCGCTGTTATTCACTGACCCAAATTCACTTCATTTGCATGCATTAATGCCCGACGCGCCAATGGGTGAGGCGCTCTGTAGCCTATAATAATAGGAAGAGTTAGCTGGTGCTAAAACTGACGTTTCTTACATCACCAATGTGAAAACTCTAATGTTCGGTTTTGGGTCCTGATAAATTGGTTAAGAATCTATGACGATGTTTTGTAAAAAATTTTATTTACACTGAGACAACAATCGTATAAATTGAAGAACATAGTAGAAATATTTAATAATTACTTAAATATATAGAGGAACAAAATTGATAATAACAGAAATAAATTCACAATTGAAAATTGAATTTTAAATGATGGATTTAATGAAGCTATACTCATAAATCAATTTCTAAGAATTGAATTTCAATGAAATATCATATAATAGTTTGTAATTTAAATCTTAAAATAAGTATTTGTAAAAGCTCGAGTTACAGCTATCGTTTACGAAGTCGAGGGTAAGCTTTGAAAGGCCAAGGAAACAATATAGTCTTCGCGTAACAACACAAAATGGCAATTCGTGGAAATTCGAAGTGTGCTTTGGTTAGCCTTTGAAACACGATGTTCAGCTGTGTGTAACTTCGCGTGAAGTACGCGCGCGCTCGCTTCGATTCACTTCGGCCAAACGCTGCGTGTAAAATATGCTAAGTAAGAAGCAAAACACCGAGGGAAACTAAATTGTCAGGGGCAGTTTCGAACTCGAGAGTCTGCGGGGATAATCCAAATATTGACTCTGCTAACGTGTCCCGGCATCCTGAATATTGTATCTGTGTACCGAGGCTACAATGACCGTGGTGTTATCGCAATTAGATATATTTTATGTCTTGTTCTGCTAAGGCTGTGAAGTTTCGGATGATTTTGTTCATTTTTGTTCTATATGAGAAATAATAATTAACCATACACGTGCAGCTATAGAATATCAATTATTATAATTAAATAAGCTTTTAAAGTCCCTTTAAATTTTATAGAGTTTATTTCTATAATAAAAAGGTATGGTAATATAAAAAGTCATATATAAAAAGCTTTGTTAGAATATTTTATTCGCTTTTTTATTATAGACTAAGACATTGATTTGTTTTCCATAGTATATTTTTGTTTATATTTATCACGCAAATTCAAAGAATGAAACGTATTCGGTAAAACGTTAGCTCGCTAAACTAAATATTTAAAAACATATCTTTTTAATAAAGAATCACCCAAATTCATTCAACCTATAATATACTAGTCAATTCAAAGCATGCGTAACACGTATTTCGAATTTTTCCTTGCTTTTCTTTAACTTAATTAACATATTCTTTCATACCAGGATTCGTTGCCGAAATAGTAACCGCGAGCATGCGCACTAAACCATGCTGTGGACCTTAATCTCACGGGCGTTGTGGGCGAATTAGCCAGGGCTATGTACAAAGAGAAAGGGGAAGGGGGGTGAGGTTAAATCTGCGAAACGACGAGCATAAGGTGTCCGCACTTTGTGCGCGCGTTTCGGACAACGGGACATGTGCACACGAGTCTAATAAAAGCCATGATAAATTAGGGATTATGTCGGATGAAAAATTTGATTGACTATGTTTGAAAGTTTTCGAGATAGATTGTTCTGTAAGATTCTGGGTATCAGAATTCATGGTGGCAACTAGAATAGTTGGATTTTTTCTTCAAATGGGTTAGTATCGAGTTTCGTGATTTTTTCCATTAATTCGTGAAAATAGCGACCGGGGAATGAAATTTTAAATGGATTTCCAATTTTCTCATCTTCTATTGGAAATCGAATCTATTTCCGCTTTAAAATACTCAATTGTCAGTGTGATGCCATGCCATTTTATAAGACGCTAAAGTAAAGTTCTAAAACAGTAGATAAGCTATGCGGGTTCTGGCTCACCCGCAATTCCACGAAGCCCAATAACCCAAGTTGAGCCAGAACCCGCA
>JAYJLV010000046.1:19151132-19176660 GCA_036873485.1 Torymus texanus
TAATGGGTTAAATTTTCAAGTGTATTCTTTTATTTGCTTTTGATGAAAAATATTTTAGTAAAAAGTGGCGTTGTCTTAGTTATACTATAACCGGAGAAACAATTATCCGATCGACATGAAATTTAGAAGAGAAATTCATTGTTCAAAAAATCCAACTCTTGTGAACAAAGACTTGAGATCAAATATTTTTTTATAAAATTTTTTACTTTCTCAAGTCATATTTTTGTTGAAAATTGATTAATACCTTATTTGCAGCTTTATGTCGATTACTTATTACCAATGACCACTTTTGTGCTTTTTGTTAATTATCCCTATTTTAAATCTACATAATAAATTAAGGTGTTATAAAAATCAATGTGCCGATGTAATTTTTATTATATTATATTTATCACGCTTCAATTCGGTAATGATGTACCATTTTTACGTCCTCCAAGCGAGTTCGTTTCCTGAAAAAGTCTTACAATTTTCAAAGATGTTAGTTTTTAAAATATATTTTATTATATTAATCTGCAATGATTTTATAAAGAACAATTGAAAAATATATTCGAAATCTTAATCATTTATTTAAATAATTTAAAACAATATTGACGATTCTTTGATTATTATAGATGCAATAAAGTGTAATTGAAAAGTAGACATTTAAAGATATTTTTTTTTGTTATATAAAAATATATTGGTAATATAATTTATTTTAATTTATTCTGACAAAATAGTAATGGAATAATATATAAAGTTTGAGGAAGCTAAGTGCCAATGTATTGGCAGCGGTTTTTTTCTTGCAAGAAAAAATTCAGTTTGGAAAGGGATATTTTAAACACATATATCTTATCACCTATAAACTAATGGTGAAAAACCGTAGGTATTCTTTATTTCTACACGCCTCTGCTATGTGATCGTCAGAATTATACATACAAAGCATTTACATGCATAATGTAATATATAAATTAGCTAATTAAATATCAAAACAAGATAAACATTTAGGTAGCTTATTTGAAAACTCGTACTCTAACTCGATGTATTTTAATTACATATCGACGGTCAAATGGCAAAAGCCTAAATTATAAGCGGTTGCCCAGAAAAACGCAGGGAACTAAAGCACCAATTATAACTCGTTATTATACTCGAGCCTTTTGGACCGCGCGTTGCGCAGACGGTTGCGGAAGTGTATGTGATGCGCGGTGGCAATGGCACGCTTCCAGAACGCTGCGTGCCCGTGCGACAAAATACAGATATATTTACATCTAAGCGAGTTACGCGTCTGTATATATTATACTCATCCTTCTGCGCATTCCGACGGATATTGAGTCGGAGACATTGTTCAAGCTGCCTTTGTATTTGTATCGATATAGAATACTTTTCTCCTTTGTTTCAAGGTTATCTCAAAATAACGGTCAAATTTGTAGCAGTTACTGCTATGATTATTGTTAACAGGGTAAATTACATAAAACTTTTTCAGAGGTTTAAATGCATAATTTAAAACAAAATTTTATGTATTTTTATATGTTGTGCACGTTTATTGCTACATATACGGCGAAAAGGAAACAATAAACTGTATATAAGAAGTTGGCACTGTTATTATTTGCATAAAAGCTGTAGCATAACACTAAAATATCAACGTTTAAAACACGATATAATATAATTATTATTGGTAATGTACTGTTTTATAATTTGTCAAATACTGTGTTTCTGTTGCAAGATCGCAAAATCCGATCGCTCAAGGACGTAAGATCGTACGGACGAGTGACGAATATTACACCTCGATATTTTTACCGTACGTAAAATTCATAACAAAAACCCGTAGGTAGTCAGAAGATGATGGGCAACGGGGAAAGGATGGGGTTCAGAGCGATGGTTCTGGCGGTGTAAGTGTTGAAAAATATATTAAGGAGAAGTTTTCCAAAAAAATAAAACCAATATTTTTTAATAATTTACTATATTTTTATATAATTCGAATTTAATTTTAATCGACTATATAACTTTGACAGTAATTTAACCAATTAAATTATTAATAACAAAAACCTAAAAGTCTGGTGATTTTGATCTTCGGAATTCGGAATCAGCAGACAAAAATAGGTATAAGCAAAACTTTGGTGGAGAGGTGGACCTCTATAGTCCACGAGAACCTCTCTGGCCTTAGACCTCCGGTTGACGGATTCGGTTCAAACTTTGTGATAATACGTTTTTGGATGTAATAACATGAAGAAAGCTGGAATATTAAACCCCAACGCTCACAAAAATTGAAGTTGAAAAATGCTTCTTTTTAAAACGGTAACCATTTGACTTTCAAAAGACTTAAATATAACTTTAAAAATAAAAAATAAAATTAAAAAAAATGACCTTCCATTTGCTTTTCTAAAAATTAAAAAAATGTTAATTCATTGTAAAGTTGTGAAAATTCAAAATTGAGCATCTAAAGTGCAACAAAATATACACTCATTCGAACAGTCAATTTTCGGGATATAAGAGTGCACTTTTTGCTCAAGTTTAAATTTTTATATTTAGGAGAAATCAACATTTTTTAATTTTTAAAAAAGCAAATGTAAGGTTATTTTCTCTAGATTTATTTTTTATTTTTAAAATGATATTCAAGTATTTTCAAAATTAATTATCTACCGTTTTAAGGAGGGGCATTTTTCAAGACTTGTTTCAAAATAAAGCTAAGAAGGTCCAAAACTTCTGTTTTTTTAGCGCTAAAGGTTTAATAATGTATAGCTTTCTTCATATTTCTACATCCAAAAACGTATAAAAACCTTTGTGAAAAATCCGCGATCTGAAAGCCTGATCCTCTTCTAATAAATAAAATGAAATTGTTTACAGCTTAAAAACAAAACAATCAAAGTTTACTGTAAACAATGAAATGTTTCGTATACAAGGCGTATCATTTTATTTGAGATCAAGATGTAGGTCATTAATAATTGGCCTCCTCGTACCCTACAACTTTTGTCTGAAACATCTTTTTGTAGGATGTGTCGTTTTTAAAATATTCGGATGTGTAATTACAATAATGACACACGTGTGTCATTGTAACATACATGGTACCTTGTATATTAATTATTTCATATTATAACCCTAGATTGATTCTAAACAAACGTTTGAGGGATAAAATAAGATGTTAAACATGAAAAGTAATGGAAAATAACAGAGTTAATAATATCTACGTGTTCGATTAATAATTGTATATCAAATACTATTATTTGCATAAAGATATCGTTTACACCCTAAATGATATTTCTTTTTATCTTTACAATATACTTTCTAAAAACTCGACGCCATATTACACATGTAAAACTGATCAAAATGAGAAATTATAAGCCTAAACAAATTTTTTTTGTGTCTGAAAGCAGCAAAAAGAACCTTAAAATTGGTTCAAAATAACCTCATCTTGAAATCATTTTTAGCGATAAACAAGTGAACCAATAAATTTGAATTTTGGCACAGTATTTTCAAACTAGAGGAGTAAGAAAATAGCGTTAGAATTAAGTTACAGATTTAAAATCTTTAAAATTACTTAGATTATTCTGAAATTAACGTAAAAAAGCTACGATTAATGACTACATATATAATATGATTTTTTTTTCTTTTATAGTATTAAAACATTACACAAAATTTGAAGTTGATGATTCATTGTGCTACGTGTGCATAATAAGCAGTACAACCTGACGAGGCCGATCGAGTTGCATCGAGCGGCTTGAGCACGACTCGATCAAATACGCGCATCAGTCGCGTTACGATTTCATAATTGCTGATAAATAAACAAAGGTAGAAAGACTTAATAAAAAAAACGGGGAATTGAACCCCGGATCTTCCGTTTACGCAACGAGTGCTCTTTACACTGAGCCACCGATGCCGATGTACGTCTTTCTTTGAGTCGTTTTCATGTCGCTCGATGCAACCCGATCAACCTCATCACTTTGTACTTATTACACAGATTCGAACTTTGAATTCTAAAAAATAATAAACTGATAAGGCTACTTTATGTATTATATATATAATAAAGCTTTTTATTTTCTGTATATGTACTCTCTAAAGTTGAATTAGTGAAAAATTCACTAATCTTTAGTGGATTTCTCACTAATTCAACTTTAGAGAGTACAATTCTTATATTCATATACTTGTTTTCTCTTAGTAAAATACATGTAGAACGCGAAAATACAATAAAAAAATTAATTTTTCTTAAAAATTTTGCTTTTGGTTGAGAGCATCCATAATAGAGACATATAAAGGAATAGAAAGGCCATAGAATAAAGAACGAGATCACAGAAGTTATATCTTTCATAGAACGCGTTCAAGAAATTTTCTATGTAACGAGAACTTTTACCGCGAAATATAAAAAAGAGTAACGATAGACATGAATAAAACATAAACCAGTATTGATGTAGACTGTGAAATTAATGAATGAAAATAATAATAAAAATTGCTGTAAGTAATATAAAATTCAACCATACTGACAATTTTATAAATCTTTCATTCACAGTGATATCATTCTCAATTATCAGCTGTTTATCTGACATTTTTTCTCCCTTAATCGTCTGGCGTCCAATCCACTCGAGAAACTCCTCAACGTCACGGCGATTTTCCGTAAACTTGGTTATTTTACGGCAGTATTCGACATGTCGATGGAACAAAAGTTCAAGCTCATTGAACTCCGGCGCATAAGACTAACAACAGCACGCCAACAATTTCAACATAGGCCAATTCCACTCATCCTCTTTTTCAGCGACGCGAAACTCGAGTTCGAACGCGATTGTCAGCGTCTTTGGCTTTGGCATTGGCTCCATTGTTCAGAAGCAGCTTGATTACGTCCCATTGCCTTCAGCAAGGCTGCAACGTGGGGCGGTGTATACCTGCGCCAATCCACCCTGAAGTTCACGTCCACTCCGTAGTTTATTAACTGCCTGACATCGCGGACGTTACCCTTCAGACAGTGTACGTGAAAGCTAGTCAGTCTCTGATCTACCTGTTCTATTTGCCAGTTTATCACAAGATCGAATAGGTTTTAATCTGCAAGCGTCATCAGATAATCGAAAGTTTTCCAATCGATATTGCGCCATTTTTTCCAGATTTGAACAGAATTTTTCTTTCCGCGACGCATATTGTCGTCTAACGAACCCCCGGAATTCAGCAAAATTCTACGACTTCCCAGTCGCATTTTTCGAGACCTTGACATAGTAGCAGTATGAGATACCATTTCCATTTAGGGTTATTTATTTAATTGGTAGCCTTATTTATTTTATTTATTTGGTAGCCTTTCGCCAAAAACTCCTTGATACTGGGTATACGTTTATTATCACCGCGTTCAATAGCAGTGATTATAGTGATGAAAAACTCATTTTACCAAACAGAGGTACTACATACAAAAAGATATTTCAAATTGCTTCCAAGCTTACAGTCTTTGACGATATTGAGAATTTGGCTATACTCTGATTATAGTTATCAAATTTCATGATGCATGTGTAAGTTATTATCCAATCGTGTGATTCTTGGATTTTTTGAAAATTCCTGTTGCAACAAAAGAAATATTGTGATTAGCAAAATAATTCTAAATATGTAGTTTAAATTTACATCTGTTAGAAAAACAATATAGAATAATTTCCAAAATTCTATTTCTTGATATTTGCACAGATTTATACACTTCTATATAACTATTTCGTTTAATTTTCATTTCAACAAGTACTTAATATAAAACACATGTTTTGTGATTTTGTACTTTAAGCAAAATGAGTTACCAATTTTACTATTAATTTGGTATAGATTAGTTCACTAAAAGGTGCCCTATCGTTTAAAGTGAATCTTTCGTGAATTTAATAAGGTTTCTTTGTTTTGACTCAAAAACATAATTATATATAATAATAGAAATTTTTAATCAAGGTATAATTTTTTGCAATTTATTAAGTTTTAGAAGTTAAATTTTAATTCAAATTTATTACTTCAATATCGATTGGTATACAAATTTATCTTGAACTTAATTTCATTCTCGCTATGAATGACTCATATGATAAAGAGATAACATTTATGTAGCTACCTTGTTTACTATATAGATAAAACTATATATGTGCTCTCTATATATTATCAATGAGTCAAGTTAGGAAAACTACGCATACGTATCTAAAATTTTAATATTACAAAAATTTAAAAAATGAAGATACGATAATGGACAAAAAAATAAACACTGGATAAAACGGCTTTTTTGTAAGAGAACGTCGTTATTTGGTGTTTTTATATTCCTTATACTTTGAAGGATGAAAACCATTACGATTTAATGTTCTCGCATTTTTATTTCCTTCCCGATTTTCCTATTCTTTTTAATTATTTTGGCAGCTGGACCATTCAAATTATTTATATTATTTAAAAAAATATATATTTTAAAATTAAACCAATGCCGCTTTATAAACGTTCTGTACGTTGATTTTTCGGAGAGATATAAAACTTTAACCCTTTCAGTCACGAATTTTCCCAGCAATCGGTTTTTTATAAAATTAGATATATAAGGGTTTTTGAGATCGCTGATTACGAATCCGCTATCAACATTTTTAAAAAATTTACCATTTTTCAAAATTTTGATCGGCCATATTGAATCAGCCATTTTGAATTTTGAAAATTTGACAGCGGATTCGTAATCAGCGATCTCGAAAAACCCTTATATACAAATTTTCAGATAATAATAGCTATTATTTGGTCTTGGCATGAATTTATTCTAAAAATTCTGCTTTTGTCATACTAATTTGTTATTAACAATAATTGTTTTTAATAGTTATGCAATATCATTATTCTTTTAACACTTTTTGCAAAAATCTTGAATGAAAGAAAACGGTCCTGTTACATCTTTTTATCGTCAAATCAATTCTTCTTATGGGAATTTAACATGGGAAAAATAGACGAAAAATAGTCACTCATCCTTAACCAATTTTAAGATCCTAAATATGCCAACGAATTTTCCATAACAAAGCAATTAAAGTAGACGAATAGAGCTTTAATTTAAGCTGAAGATGGTTAAGATCCGACAATTCTGTGCAAATCGCAAAAAATTACCAAAAACAGTGAAAATCTTAAGAATTTTGTGAATTTGGAAAAAATTGCTCGTTTTCGCCCATTTTCCCCATGTTAAATTGCCATAAGAAAAATTAATTTAACGATAAAAGGGTGTAACAGGACCGTTTTCTTTGGTTACAAATTTTCTCGTCTCTTCTGTGACTCATAAAATAAGAAAAAAATTATTTCACACGCGTGCCTCGCGTGTCCATATATTATGGGGTGTTATAATTTTCACTGTCGTGAAAATATAAGCTCTCCCGGCAAGCGGTCGTGCCTAATACTTAATGATTAAAAAGAATTTTAAGTTAGGATATAATTAATTGATTCTATCATAAAATAGTGTAATGCTATAGGTATAATAAACCTTAATATAAAAGTTTTTAATTGTATTTAATATTTAAATAATTAATGATGTCTTAATTATCCAGATTTGTGTGTGCTGTAATATATAAATATTTTATTTATTTACAAATTAACTGCCTATATATATACTTTGCTTAGTTATTGGTATAGTAATTGATGATTGCTCCTATTTTTTCTTCAATATACAATTATAAATTATGGTACAACTTCTGTCGTAAATAATTAAAATATATTCTGTACTTTATTTCTGAAAATTTTTTCGATTAATAAATATTTTTGTGCAATACATAATCACTTAAATGATCACGATAATAGTATACTGAGCAAGGAGAGACAATGAGCTATTCCAAGAGAAGGTGCTAGTCTTACCCGAGTTTAGTGATTACTCGAGTTACACGCCGTATTTTTCTTAACAACTTATAATAATAGATGATAGGACCTTCTTTTGCATGCACGTTGAGATGAGTAAGTGATCGGGCATTTCGAGTAGTGCACCAAACAATTAATATAAGTATTATTTCCCACTACAACGGCGAAGAAAAACGTTATATTCCCCGCTACACGGGGAAATAATATTATCTTTCACTTTTTCAAGATACGCTTGCAATGCGCGATTTTCTTATTTACTCGTGTTAAAAAAAATATATATTATCTTTAGATTACTATCTGTATATATTAAAAAATAATATTTATAGTATTATTTTAATTACATTTTATTTTTACAATATTAAAAGCCAAAAATAATTGAATATTTATCACATTCTTATATTTCTAAAAAAAGGTTCAGACTCTTGCACATATTTTGTTTAACAAGTATTTACATCGAATAATTTGAAACTAAATTTGTTAAAAGTTAGTATTTATGACATTGTATTTATTCACGCAATTAATAAAAATACAAGTATGCAACAATGTTATGCATAAAATCTTGTAAAATTCAATAAAAATGTAAACAAAATGTAAATATTCATTTGTATGTTATTATATATATATATATATATATACACACACACACACACACACATATATTATACAGTGAAAATAAAATAATTATATAATACATGTAAATAAATAAGAATAATTATAAATTTTTTTTTCATTACAGTTTGAGATCATAATTAAAAAGTTATCAATTTTTACACTCTTTCGGTGGCAATTCAAGCCGTTGACATATTTGTCGCAATAAGTTCTTTAATATCAATATTTGATTATCTTGATCATTGTCAAGGGTAATAGTTGGAATAAAATTCACCTTAGGACGTAGGCTCTTTGTAAGTTCACCATATTTACTTAACAATTTTCTTCCTTCACTAGACTGCGAACAATTCAATATAGCTTTATATTCACTCAATTCACCAGCACAACTTTTCAAAATGGATGGTGGATTTATATTGTTCCTTATCATACATGCCACTAATTCCAATTGTTTCCTAGAATCTTTTATTTTGTCAATAGAACACGCATGAATTATGTTTGCTTCACATTCAGTTTCACCATGCTGACATTTAAATACAAAATCATTATTAACGATTACTGTCTCAGCTTTGCCGTATGGAATTAACTGTAATTCAAGGTAATCTTCAATACTGTCAAATGTTGGTGCCAGCTGCTTAATAATGAAATTTCTTGAATCTGGACACAGTGCTTCATAATAAACTGAAACAAGTACTTGCTGAGGTTTCTGTCTTTCAACAACTTTTTTAGGAACTGATTTTTCTGTATAAAAAGACCATAACTTCAGAATTTGCCAAAATAGTATCACTGTAAATATAGCAGCTAATAATTTGATTTTCAAATTACTTAATTTCATTTTGAACAAAATAAACTCAAAATAAAAAATTAAGGTATAAATATGTCAGCACATTACTGACGTAATCTAAATTAAGTGAATTATTATAGATAGTACTAAATAAAAATTAGTTTAAACTATATCTCAAGTTACCAATAATTTACTGATAACTAGATGATATGTTTTCAATTAACAAAATATCAATACTTTAGTACCTACAAAATTCATATACAAATAGCTGCATATAATTTAAAATTCTATAAACTTTATCACTTAAGATTTATACATGTATAATAAAAATGAAAAAATTTGTATTTTGAAATTTTTTTGCAGATCACCCAAATTTTAATAGAAATATAATGAATAGTTTAATCTTTATCAATAGCTATTTCATTTACTTAAACATTTATAGAGATCTGACGTTTTTTATAAATTTGTAGCTATTCCTTCCAAAGTTACCTGTAAAAAACAAAACTTGTAAAACATATGCTTAAAAGTAATTAAAAATATGAAACTTATTGTTATACTCACATCATATGTATTTAATACTGAGTTTAGTAAAAGATATCGTGATATTTATTTATGTTCTTATTTTAAAGTTTTGACTTTTTAAATCTAAAATTACATTTTTTAGAAAAAGATAAAAAATTTAACAAGTGGTTTTAATCAATAACTGTCCTAACCTACATTTGGTAAACCTACGTTGTTGTCAGTCACTACAGTGCCAACAACTCGCTATTGCCAACGCTATTGCGCAGATGCGAGACGTCTAATAGGTATACCGTCGCCCTCCGATGCACAACCCATCACACGGCATCACATCACGAAAAGAAAATGTGGCGTTCTAGTTCCTTTTTTTCGGGGTAGCTTTCACGAATGTTTAGGGAATTTTAAGTTTTCTCTAGATTATTGGCAGAAATTTGATAAATAGGTATAACCAAAGAATATAGACGCATAGCATCTATATTCGTTGGTATAACTAAACAATGCAAAATAAAAAATTTTACAAAATTTGAATTTATTTCTTTCAAGTCATAAATAATAATTGGACACTCTAGATAAGACTAAAAGTAAAAAATCTATAAGAATTGTGATTTTAATAATTTAAAAGTAAAAAAGTTTGTTATCGATATTATTATTCATAATATCACAATATAATTTTAAATAATTTATAAAAAATCAAACAAATAATTTTTGATAATCTTAAATAAATAATTTATTAGCAAAATAAAAGCAGAATGAATCGTGAATAAGGGAAGTAAACGTTGATGAAAATGTTAAGTTACAAATGGTTATTATTCATTCATTTTATGTTACAAAATTAATTATAATTACGAGTAACGTTGTTCTACAACTCCATTCGATAGTTATGCAAAATTGTTTAATTATTATTAACATCGAAACAAGAACGTGTGAAGCATCTTGTGCTTTACCAGTTCAAAGTCGACGTTTTCGTTAGAACAATCAGTAGATAAACAATCAAATGTTCAAACGACTTGAAATAGTAGCTCGTGTAGTAAATATGTTTTTCTTTCACTCGTTTTTTTTCTTTTTTTTTTTTAATTGACACAAAAGTGTCTTGATCGCATGAATCTGAAAAAAACTTCTGAGTCTACATCACTATTAGTGCATTTACACTATTTACAAGTTCGATTTCTCGACCGCTTACAAAAAGAGCAAAACCATTTATTTTTATACTTATTTCTAAAAATCTAAATCTTCTCACGCCTACGTAAATAATCAATGGATACTTTTAATGAAAAGTATGCAGTTGGATGGAGAATAAGAGGCTCAGATTTTATCAATCGTTACGACACCTTATAATTGTAAAATCAGCCCGTGCAGGTATCATCTAACCCTGATAAAATCTGAATGTTCAAAAATTAACACTCGATTTCAATTCACCTTTGGATGGTTTCATCTTTTCAAAAGTATATTTTATGGTGTAACACAATGATTATTTATTAATTCTAAAATTATTTAAATCTATGCAAAAATAATAAATTTTCCTAAAAGAAATATATTATGTATAATTAGAAACATTATCTTCCAAATTAATTTTGGAATAAATTTTTAATACGTCAATTGAATTGAGTTGATGATGACACTTTTAATTTCGAAATGCCAGTATAATTACACTTAATGTTCTTTTCAGGAAAAATATTGGTTTATACTCTTGTGTGAAACCTAAAAGCTACCATTGTTTTATTTTATAAATACGTTTACATCTGTTTTCCGTTATATCGCTAAATTTTCTAAATATCTAGACCTAACACCACCATAGGGACAGTAAACATGAATAGGTCATGAATACAACGTTCGAATTTGTAGAGATCTCAAGTTTAGAATTATTATTGTTACTTTGAATAAAATAAATATGAGTGTCAAGTACGCGACACGAAGGAACTTTATATGGACGATCTTTGCTGTCAAATATCATCAATTTTTATTTCATCACATTGTTATGACAATTCAAATAAATTTCTTGTCTAAATGAAGATTTTACATTTAATCAGCAGTTAATAATCACTTTTTGACAATGTAAAATATAATTTTAGAATCGGACTGTAGTTTACTTTATAATCTTATTCAAAATTTAACTATTGTAATACAGTAAACTTTTGATTATCTATTATAAGATAAACCATATTTATTTTAATATTATTTTTCTGTTGATTTATTTATAAAGGTATTATTAGTCTTGCCAATTCGAAAAATGTTCACCCTTCAAGTTAATAAGAATTATCTATAAACTTGGCAATCACTAACATTTATAAATCGTCAAAAATACAGATATAAGTTTATCTTAAGTAAAAAAAATGAATAACTTCAGAGCAGCAGAAGATAGCTAAAGCTAAAGATGTAGAAAAGACAAGAGAAAATCATGTCTTGGTACCTACGGTGGCGCAGGCAGGAAGGAAAAGGGACGGTGCTTTGAGGCTCGGTTCGGTTAATGGACACAAAGCGAATCTCCGCTCGGCACGCGAAACTTTTTACGTGTGAACGATTCGGAAAACTCTCTACGTAATCTATTTTACAGAACAACGATGATCTTTTCTTCTCTCGCAAATTACGAAATGTCTACTACTATATATATTTTTTTTTGGATCTCGCATACCATTCGTTGCTACTTTTCTCATTTTTCTTTCAACTTTTGAGCGGAGATATCACTATATCATAAAGTGATCATTCATTGTACAAACATACTTAACAATGAAATATTGGCATCGATGAAAAATAATTCTCGTTGGAACAATCGATAAAATTTCAATTTCTTTTTCTTTATTCTATTTTTTTGTTTCTCACTTTAAAATTTGAACTCATTTAATTAATTAATGTGAAAGTAATCATCATAATAATAGTTATCGTTATTAGTGTAGGTTAGTGTAATTATGGCTAATAATAATAGATAATATAACTTTTTAATAAACTTTTTTAGCATTCGCGCTAATCGCTGGTTATTATCAAGTTCATCTACAAATACTTTTTTTCTATAAAACAAAATCAATGGGTTAATAATCTCTTTATACCCCGAGGAAAATATATGTAGATAGTTAAATTAAACGGACTGCATAATAGTACATCAATTATGCAGTGAAACACCATCAGTTTTCATGTCTTTATGTAACTATTTATAATTACAATTACATGTAAATCATTTACAATTTATGTATAAACCTTTTATAGGGTACTTCAATGTATCCGTTATTTTCTTTTGAATTGAGTCAGCTGCCTTCGGTATCTCTGTTAAAGCGAAAAAGTAGTCGTCAACAAAACGACTCGAATAAACAAATTTTTAAATTAATTCGTTACACATGACATTATTTGCAGCAAATGATGATACATAAAAAACCAATAAACACACTAATCATATTAGCTGCCACGAGGTAAACATAAATAATCTTTATAGCAGCTTTAAATTACTACTAAGTCGTATAATATATAACAATAAAAATAATTGCACAAATTCCGTTTTCTTCTGGACGTTTCATGTGGTTACATCGAAATTACAAAATCATGAATTCATAAATACATAACAGACATTTTTGGTCAGTATATTACTTTGAAAAGATAAACTTTCACTGTCTACATAAAACATGATAATATATAACCAAATAAATAATACAAAGAAAAATTACATTACTTTATGGTTTTTGCGTTGATTTGCTTTAGAGCAAATGTCATTGTATATTAATTTTGTTTAAAATGATAATTATAAGTTTTATAGTATCAACGTCAATATTGTCTTTACAGGCATTTACGTTAAATTATCAAATAAATTCTATCTTTTTGTTTTAGTAACACAGCGTTAAAAATTGAACCCATCTCCTAATTAATTTGAATACTTGATAGTTCAAGTACAAAAGTCAATATAAAAATAAAAAATGTTGAAAAAAATATATGCAAAGCTGGCCTTTCCATTTTTCGATACTATAACTATCGACATAATTCACATTCTTTCAATATTTTATCAGATCCTCTTCAAAGGAGGATCAAAAACGAAGTGGACAAGTGAATTTGAGAAATTTCTCTTCTTTTAACATTAGAAGATAAATACTTCTCTCGCTCGCACATAAAAAATCTTACAAGACGCAAATACAGCGCAATTCAACATTCTAAAAATTTATCCACGTTAATGCGTGGTTTACTATTTCGCTTTATTAGATTCATGGACTCTCGTATCGGATAGTGATACGTCGTAACAAGAGGCAGAGATTATCGACGATTTCACGTCGCGACATGGAGCAAGGATCGAAAACCTTCGTAGGACCGCAATGTGAGCACGCATGGCAAATGCGATTGTTAAAGATTCATTACTATTAAAAAATTTGCATGTCTAAATTTTAAACAGAAAATTCTATGATTGACTGTCTTAAAATTTCTAACAAATGCTAATGTTTAACAACCGATGCCATTTTTTGTAGAAGAAATATGTTAACATTTTAACAGAATATATATTCTGTAAAACTAATATTTATCTAAGATCTACGTATTGTAAAAATTACTACTTCTACAGAATTCTTTCTGTTAAAATGTTTAACATTTCTATTCATATTGTAGATTGACTACCAAGAGAATTTTAAAGTGATGTGAATACTGCAAAATTCTTTTTACCTATTCTAACGTAATTCATAATAAATACTAAATTTATTTGGTAAAATAAGAATATTGCATGATGATTTCTGATAGAAATTGAAATATTATTTTTTTATATCAGCAATATAATATTAATTTTTCACATCCCTTTAATGTAAAGAAAAGTCTTTTCTCACTGACTAAGTAACCTTTCTTACCGTAATGTAAAAAACTGGAACTTTTAACATTACATAAATTCTTTTTAAAAACTGTTACGATGTTGTTATAATCGTATACTAATGCTTATAAACATGTTTTTAATTGTGTTTCTAATGCAACAGTAAAAATTCTTAATTATTTTATACGGATCCAATAATAACCGATTTACTGTTTTATCAACGAAGTTAATAATTATGCTTAAATAAGTCTACATAATAAAATTGCAATCTATGTTACGTAATCTACAGTAGATAAAATGGCAAATCGGTAATTTTGAAATATCTACTGCTAATTTAGCTTCGCTTCAGAAGTTTGACTCGTACAAATGCTAGTTACTCTAAATATCTCAGAATAAAGTTACTTAGTCGACAAGTTAGATAAATCCATCTTAGTATCTCTTGGTCTGTCTGTCGAGCTCAGCAGCGCGGTCCTTGGACGTGTCTCAGAATATCTTGCTCCACATCTTAACCATCTTCTAGAAAAAATCCCTGCCCTGATGAGGACGGTTCGTCAGCTGGGGTAGCCGACCACGGCCGCGGCCACCATTGCCACCACCGCCACCACCTCCACCACCGCCGCCGGCGCTGGCTGGATGACGGCGCGTATTACGCAGCTCGCGGTCGACCTCGAGCTCCTCGAGCTTCATCGTCAGGACGAGTTTCTGCTGGACGGCGAGGCGCAGCAGTTGGTTCAGGGTTTTGCGATCGTCCTCGGCAACTGCCAGCTGTCGCTTCAGTTCGTCCTCGCGGGTCGCGTTCTCCTCGCAGCGCGCAGCGAACATGGCGCGTAAACCTGCGTGAGGGCGAGTATTTTGTTAAGAGGAAAATTTTTTTTAACACGTGAGCAGAGGCAGAGAATGAAAGAAAGAGACAGAGAAAAAAAGAGAGCGAGGAAAATGCACGAATGAAACTACTAAGAGAAAGGAAATTACAGCCGTACAGAAAATGTTTGTGTAAGTTGAGACAAACTCTTCACCTATTGGAATTAAATTTGTTAAATGTTATATACATTTCTTGCGAAATATCAATGCTAAAAAAGTTAATAATTTTATTTTTTTTTGTATCGAAAAACCATGCAAATACTTTGGTTGCATAAACATTCATTTAAAATGATTAGATGAGATTATGCTTATATTTTATAAACTGAGTATATACTTATATCTTTATATTTAATAAGGCTCTCCCGAGAAGCGGTCGTATCTGATAATTCATTATTAAAATAAAGTTATTTATAATTTATAATATTTTTCATGTATAATATAATACATTAGATACAGTATTTATTTAGTAACTCATCACTATGTGCATAATACAAGCACAAGTACAAAATTTCTGTAGAATAATTGTTATGTATAGATTATTTTAAATATCGTTTTGTGAAAAGTTCATAGAAAATAATGATAATAAAAACCACAAAACAACACAAACTATATTCTACAAATCGAAAACGTACCGTAAAAAATCAATATCTTTAACTAAATGACTATGTAAGAAGAATTTTTATTGCAAACAACTAGTGCCAAACCCAAATCAACAGTGACACAACTGAATATTATAACAAGTATATAGGTTATCGCTGCACAAGAATTTTATGCATTATAAAAGAGCATTAATTCAAGCATGTTAGTAGAAGAAAGAGGGGAAAACAAATAGATTATTAAACGTTTCTAAATAAATATGCGTGTAAGCTAATAAAAACAAATATTTAAAAATATTGTGCTTGAACTACATTGTAAAACAAATAAAGTAAAGTATAATAAATCTTGAAGCTTGCAAAATAAACACGTGCTAATACAAGCATCAACTTAATAGAACTTTTTTATTAAAACTGATTGAATTAAAAGTAAAAAATAAAAGTATTTGATTCCTTACTTGAGAACGTAGCAGCATTTTCCTTCAATGTTCTTAGTTCATTCCTTAATTTGAGCATTGTCTCATTGACAACAGTCTTCTCATTTTCATATTTACTCTTGAGATTGCTCAATGCTACTTCTGCAGTATTTTTATTAGATTTTAGCACTGTTCTTAAAGTTGCTATTTGCTCTCGTTTAGCAGACAAAAGAGCCTTTAGTCGAATCACTTGTTCTTGTAATTCAGCTACCTCTAATTTATTTTCACTGACAGAAGCTAAAAAGTAAGTATATTAATTAATTTTTAATAATTAAAATATTCATATAGTTTTAAAAACAATTAAATAAATAATAAACAAACCTTCACAAACAGCACACATTACAGTTTTGATGCCTTTAAGTTTTGATAATTCAATTGTATGCTCCACTGCATTCCTCAAGTGTTTGATTTGATCCATGGCTGTCTCGATACTCTTTGTAATTTCCTTAGCTTTACTAAGGCTCTCGAGATCTTTGATTTTGATGTCAGTCTTAAACAGTGTTCGACACCATTCAATTTTACCACTATCTTCTTCATTTTCAGGAACAATTTTTTCGTGATCCAGTATGACCTAAAGTTTAAGGATTAGAAAATTATCTATGGCCTTAGAAAGAAAACAAAAACTACTAAATAACTTACTCTTGATGGCGTTTCACCGTTAACTGTACAAACGTGGTGATAAAGTTGAGCAAGTTCATCAGACATATTCTGAAGATCATTCTGAGCAGACTCTAAAGAACTACCTGCTTCTGCAGCAAGTTTTGAAAGAATACTAACATCTGACTCAAGCAGCATACTTCTTTGCTCTGTATCCAGCAACTAAAACAACACAAATAAAAATTAATCATTTTATACTGCTAATGGTAATCATAGGCGTAAATATAATGCTTGTTAACTCTTTAAACACCAAATTTTAAAAAGTTTAAAACACTTTTTTTCATTAATTATTATTTTGCAAAAATCTCAACAACATTTAATTCACGAAAACCATAAGAAAAATAGTTAATGGCAAACAAAAATAAAAAAATGGGAAATTTGATTCTATATTGCACTCTTTTTATCATTAATGAAAATATAAATAAGTTACAACGAACAATTCAAAGTTCAATTCTTTACAGATCGTTAAGGTATTTAAAGGGTTAAAGTAAGCATAATAATTTATATTGCATTGACAATAGCAATCAATATATCACGGTTTTTATTTAAATTGAAGGCACTGTATGGTATGTTCCTTGCTGTTGAAGTAAATTCTTTTTCATTTTCATAGAGAAAATGATCTCTCAATGCAAATTTGTTGCAATTTCTGTCGTGCATTCAGGCTCTACAAATATGTAAATTATCATCATGCCACATTAGCAGAAGATGAGAGAATTATAGATTTTTTAGGTATAAAAGAATCATTTGTAGTATATCAGTAATTTTATATATATAAGTGTATATTTTGTCACTTGAAGAAGTAGAATACTCATTTACTCATGAATGTGATTAAATTTATATCATACTAAGATATTTGAAAAAATAATTTGTTTTAGTGGTTAACTTATTTCTATCAAGTTTATCATTTCAATAATAATAAAATAGTGGAGTATTTTACTTTTTTAAGCAATGCCAGATTGAAATAAAAAAATTTTAGCATAGTCGTTTTGCAAAAACGGGAATTTTTTAAGCACATTCTTATTTTGATATAGAGATGCAATTTGATTGTTATTTGTCACTAGCAAGGTGGCAATGATGTTCCATAGCATACTATCGATTTTCATCTCATCATCTGCAGTGCCATGTCAAGATTTTGTCAGTTAAAGCTGTATTAAGAGTATTCCAAAATTTAATTAGATTTATAAACAACTATCACAAGTGGCTAATCAAAACTCGAAAATTAAAACAATTTTTTTTTAAATGAAATATTCTATAAATACAGCAAAATAAGTGCAACAGTGACATTTCTGATATTAATATTTTTCTATGTATTTATTTTAATTTAAAATAAAGAAATATACAGCAAAAAATATGTATGGTAAAAAATATAATTACCAGAATGTTATAAGATATTTACTTAACAATGTTTTTGTAAAAAATTGTCTACTTTATAAATGTTATCAAAATTGATAGATTTCGGAATACTCTATATATAAGGCATGGTTAGGACAATGACAAGCTGTACGAATTTATTAGAGGAGGCAAAACCATATTAACAAATCAGTAAATACGTCAAGAGGATCTCTCTCCCCGACCTTTTTTTGGAGACGCTTCTCTGTTACAGGTATCTGAAAATGTCACAATTTCTATTCAAATTTAACGTTTAAACCTGTTTTATACCAAAAAATTTATCTTGCATTAGCGGTTTTATTCGTTAATTATGTATCATATTTAAAATATTTTTTTTGTGAAACTACACATCATAAATTATAAAAAGATGTTTTGATTTTCAATTGCACAAGTATAACACCAGTAATTTAAAAAAAGAAAGTTATTTGGCGGATGTTCCAGCAGATGAGATAATATAAAATATAATAAAATTTGTAATTGTATAAAATTCTTCCATAGCTGTATAAATGCACGAAAAATTGAGAATATTGTATTTACACTGATAATAAATAGTATCTACCTTATTTCGAAGGTTGGTTAACTCGGTTCTCAGGTGTTGTGTTGAATCTGAAATTGTTAAACCTCTTTCGAGTTCAGCCAAGTCCTTTTGAAGTTGTTGTATTTCCTGAGCCGACATTGTACTCCATTGGTGATATTGAATAACAGCCTATAAAATGGATATATTTTCATAGGAAATGATTTAAGAAATTATTAACATGTAATTATTTATCGGTAAAAAAAGTTTATTATTTTACCAAATTAAGTTTATCAAGAGTGGTTTCGTCATTCTGTTTTTCCGGCAATTTAGAGTGAATATGCTGCAATGATTGAACATGAGCACCTAACTGTACAATACGTGCAATGAAGGATTGTAACTCAGCTTGACTCTTCTCAACAGCATATTGAGATTCTTTCAAATTTTGAGTTAACATTGCTTTTTCAGTTTCGGCCATCTCAAGTTGCTTTTCAAGTTTCTTTAACTCATTCAAATGAATTTCTGAGAATAAATCAACCTGTAAAAAAGTCAGGATTGTGAGAAAATTCCTATTAAGAAATTCAAGTTACCTTTAATTTTATTATTAAATAACGTCATAATAAAAGACTAGGTTTGATAAATGTTATTTTTTATACATTAAAGAATTGCGTGTAGAAAATTAAAATTACTAGCAGGTATTGCGACGTTGTGCCGCGGATACTTCGGTGCCTCTTTTCTACACACTTTAATCTCATTTAAATTTAAATATAAAAAAAAAAAATATACAATTATCTCTATTCTTTGACAATACTTAACCAGTCATTTTGAAAATAAAAAATTTAATAATGTTTTCACAGGCTTCACTTAGATTTATTGCCATGATCTTTTGTTTTTGTAAAAATAGATTTAAAAAAAGTATATTTCTTTAACCTGTTTGTTTGCTGTAGAAGTTCCAGGTTCTTGAGTTTTCAAATCATCTTCAATTCTTTGTAATGCTGGAGAATCATCTTCACCATCACTGCACATGGTTTGATCATCTGCCATGCCACGAATAGAAAGTGCAAGATTGCTAAGATTATAAATGGATTCACTATTCATTCTTTGATCAAGCTCTTTCTTAAGAACATATTTTGCTTCTCTTTCAGCTTGAAGCGATTCCAATGCTTCTTCCATTTGTTTTTCTGCTATCTTTTTTAAGTTTGTCAACTCTTCAACTTGACTATTCAGAAACTCAACATCCTCAGTCAATCTCCGAATTTCATGTTTGGCACCTTCGAATTCCACCTGACTTGAACGCAAAGTAGATACTTGCTTTTGTAAAGAAATATTCTCATCTTCTAGTTCTGTATAATCTTGTAATAATCTAGTTTCACGAAATCTGCATTCCTTCAGTTCAGAACGCAAACTTCTTCGCTCTGATTCTACAAGCAAATGATCTTTACCTACATCTTCTCTTTCTTGTAAAGCATGATCTCGCTCAGATTGTACGCGATCCAATTCATGACGAAGCTAAGAATAAGAATAATACATATTGAATTTAAAAACTTTCAAGGCTACTTTTATATAAAGTACATTGCTAAATTAATCAAAACTATACATTGAAAGTTAAAGCTAATTAAAATTTTGATATCGCAGAAAAAAGTTTATTACCTGTTTGACTTCATTTTCCAACTCAATAATTTGAGTTTGCAAACTTGTTTCCCGTGCAGCACTCTCACTGAGTAAACTTTCTTCTTGTTCAATACCACTTCGTGTTGTCAATTTTGTAGTTGTTTGATATTTTGCTAAAGCCTAAACATACAAATCAAATTATTATTAAAGTTCATCCATTTATATGTGTTATTGTATTATTAACAAGTGAAAATTTCAACTAAACCTTTGTTACCAAATTATTTTAAGACACTAAATCTACACACAAACTTAATATTAATTAGCATCAATATAAAAGAAAATTTATTATTTTTTTATTTGGTTGCACTTCAATGTTTAAACTTCAGGCCTATAAAAATTCATAATAAACAATAATTCGTACAGTCAAATTTTATTTTCAAATAAAAAATAAATCAATCAAGAAAAATTTTTTACTCAATTTATTACTACAAAGTCAAATCTTATTAAAGGAAAAGTTTCCATTTAAAAGTCAATAATGATCATATTATAACAATTATTACTAATACAGATCAAAATTTATAACATTATTAAATATATAAAAAAAATGTGAACCTAAAATTAGTTGTATTATAAACATTTCAGTACTGTTTGCTTAGGATACATATTGCTTATATTATCCATTTTAGGGACTTTAAATCCATGACAAGGCTCCATAATTTTAAGTAAAAATGTAACATATTTTATTTAATAATTAAAATTTTTCTTTTTTTTGGATTTTTACAACAATTTTAAATTTTGAAGAACAAAAAAACTTAAAAAATCTAGAAGTTAGAGTTGGAAATAGTAAGTAAAATGTAAATAACTGAAATTATTTCAATTAGTTATCTGTTCATAAACCTGAACTAATTGATTGATTTACATATTCAAAAATGATGAAAAATTTGCATGAATTTTAATTAATAAAAAAAAATTTATTATCACTATTTTCAATGGTATAACATTACTATTATTAAAAAACTTCATATCAAATCAAGTTTAAGGAACATTATTCCTTCTTACATCATAAACGAACATTAAAATAGCTACAGTGAAACTACTTTGCTATATAGGTTTAACCTTCTTGTACATCTAATAAATGTCATTTCGTGTGAAATTAAACTATCACCAAAACATGATAACCCTTGATGACTTTCCAATAAAAAGTTTTGAATAACCCATCTAAACCCATTCAACTTAGCGTAAGACTAATCCAAGAGCTGTGCATTCCCACAAAAGGTGGATTTGACACAGGTGTAGACAGGTGGTAAAAAAAAGAGCCAAGGACAACAACGAACCTCCTGAGTGATGTCGAGATCGTGCTTCGCCGTCTCGTAGAGGTTTTCGAGTTCGTTGCAACGCTGCTGCAGGTTGCCTTTCTCCTCGAGGAGTGCAAGCCCATACTGGGCTGACTGGATCTTCTCGGTGGAAGCAAGGTCGAGCTCGCGCGAGAGTCGCTCGATCTCGGCACGCAAATCGCCCACCAGGGCTCCGTCGTCCGACATCCTCGTTTTTTTCTACCTCTTGACTCTGTTAACGTCCTCGTCGTTAACCACAAGTGTGCGCGGTGGGGGAGGGTTGATCGGAGAAGGAGCTGGTGGTGCACGTAGACGGCAGCGGGGTGCGGCGGCGGCGACGCCCAGTGTGTGGTGTTAAAACAAACACGCGGACGTTACCGCGACGGCGACGTCGTCGGCTGCTCGCCCATTTTGGAGTGCTTTGCCGGGGACATTCCTCACGCTCGTTCTTTCTCGCTCACTCTCGCCGCTCTCCTCTCTTTCTCACTCTATCTCTCTTCTTCGCCGCTCTGTATAGGTACCGTCTGTCTCTCTCGGTCTGCTCCTCTTTTGGAATGTGTGTCTGCGCGTAACACGCGCGGACTGCTCCTTTCTCTATCTATCTCTCTTTCTCCCCCTCGGGCTCACCTACGAGTACCTCGACGTAGTACTCCTCGTGTACATCGCGGCGGCGGCGGTATTCGTCGCGCTGCGCTCCAGGACACGACTGCGTGGATTTTTCCTCTCGAGATCCACGAACGCTCCACGAATACCTATATTAAATCCGCAATCACATCGCGCGCCAACCTCGCGTGCGTGATGTGTCTGCCTGCTGCCGTCGTCGTCTCTCGATCCTCCTCCCCCACCCTGCCGACGACAATGCGTTTATAGGTATAGTCGTATATAGTGTTATCGGATCATATATATATATATATATATATATATATCCGTCCCGACCCGACTGCCAAAGTTTCATATGTGTGCCGAACAGCGTTGGTTTTTCCAAAAGTGTACGCTCACAGTTCATGACTGTAGGCTAGTGGCGCCCCAACGGCGTATATCGGAAACTGATGTGCGAATATGATTTTGAATATTTTGAAATATTTGAAATATTTCAATCATATTTGCGCATCAGTTTCCACCACATGTCGTTGAGGCGCCACTGTCTACAATCATGAACTGCGAACGTACACTTTTGGAAAAACCAACGCTGGTCTGTTCAGATATGCTACCACCGCCACCGTATGGATAGCAGATTAGCAGACCCTGAGCCCTGAGAGCCAAACGAAATAAAAGTGTGATCGACAAAGACGCTTATTGTTACCCGATTGTTACCCGCTTGTTACTCGACGGCGGCACCTTGCATCGGACAACCAAGGTCATTACGAATACGAGGGACATCGCAACCGAATCGTACAGGTTATGTTTTGCATTGTTGATTTCCAAACCGTGATGACTTGTTTGTGCTGACAAAAATTACAGTAAAGAAGGATGTCTGCCAAAACCGTGAAGAAGACTATGACCCCAAGAAAAATGGCCAGTAGGAACAGCTTGTCTCGCGTTGATGAAACGGTATGTGCCAATTTTAATTACTAAATTTTAAATTTAGAACTCCATAAACGCCAATGAATATTCGAGTTATTTTGCTGTCTAGTGGCCTACAAACTAATGTTTATACAATGTATCTTATTTTAGCAAAGCTTTTCATCTGTCAGTGACATCACAAAAGATTTTGATTGTCTGAAAATTTCTATATTGAAAAAAGCTTCTCGAGTGTCTGGTGAATTTGACAAGGTTACACTTGGTCCACATGCCAAACATGAAAATGGTCATGTTTCTGAAAATGAAATCGAAGTAGAGTCAAAATCGAATAAACCTTCTATGAGTAGTACACCATCCTCCAGAAGTAACATTACTTTTTCAATCAAAAAGATATTATTAGAAAATGAATTACAGCGGCGGGAAAATGTTAAGGTATGTATAAATCAATGGTTATAAAATTATTAATTGATGATGATTAATTAAAAACTTGGTCATATTCTTAATGCCATAGAAAGTTGTTGACCAAAAAAAGAAAGAAATGGAAAATTCACAACAAAAAATACAAGAAGAATTATCTCAATTACTCTCTCAAATGGCAATTCAACGTGAAAAAGAAACAGCAGAGAAATTAGCTCGCTTAGAAGCGGAAGAGGAACAACTTGCTATACAATTAGAAATTGATAGAAAAAATGAAGCACAAAAGCAGAGATTAAAAGAAAGTGAAGAAATATCAAGACAAATTCTTCCTTACAGAGAAAGTATTTTTGCAAGGTGGAAAGACATAGTTAACATTTCTAAAAATTGTCGAGATAAAAATGCTGCTACCCGTATATTTACTCCCCTTACAGCTAAATTAAAAGAATTAAGTACACAAATGGACTCTCTAATTGACAAAGGAAGGGTAAGAAGTTTTGAATTAATTGTGTAAAAAATAGATTAATGAAACTAATTTTTTTATTTATTTATTAACCAGAGTTTTACATGGTGTAATCCTATAGAGGTAGATATAACTACCTGTACAAAGAGCTGGCAAGCATAATTTGCTACTTACAAACTAACTTACAACTATATTAACGTTCAATATAATATAAATTTCCCAACAAAAACTGTAAATGCCAAAACAAAACAATAATTATAATCTATGATAGTTGTATATAGTTTTTTAATTTTTTCTTTGTTTTATATTTCCTATTACTTCCGTTACTGAATAAAATTTTTTAATTCATTTGAAAAACTATTAAAGGTCTTCAGCGCTACCATGAAACTATTTTTATCACTAACAGCCTTTACAATATATTTTATATAAAACATTTATTTTAGACAGGGGATCTTACTTCAGCAGATATACAAATGGCACAAATTATTGTACAATGCAATGATGAAGTTGTTAAAAGTTTTAATACTGACATAGGTATAAATAAATAAGTTATTAAACTAATGATACCAAATAAAAAGTTTATTCATTAATATTTATTTTTAGATAAAATTAATGCTCTTTATGATGAAGAAATAGCACGCAGAGAACTAGAAATGAGACAAGCAGAACTTGAAGCTCAGCAAGATGCATTATGGCTGCAAGAAATACAAGATGTGCAAAATGCTGAAAAAGCATCTCAACAATCTGTTTATGTTGAGCAACAAGAAGTTAGGAATGAACAACAGTTATCAAATGTTGTTACTCAACAAACATCAGAAGTTGATAGTGGAATAATATTACAACCACCACAGTATGCAAGTGACACAGGCCCAAATTTACCAGGCACAATTGAAACTCGTTCAGGTAATTATTAATGTCTAATATGAAGAAGTTAGACAAACTGAGTTTTGTGTCTTGTGTATAATAATGAATTTTATAGTCAGATGATTTCGTAAATATATTGTTAAACGATTTTCAATTTTGCATGCTCATAAAAAATCTATCAAAAACTAGTATCCCCCGTTATGCAAAAACTTCGTTTTTCCATTATAGGCCCGACCAAACTGCTAAGGAGAATCTTGTATTTTATTAGATTGTAAATTGGATCATTTCAAATAGATATAATAATTAGTTTTATTAAAGAAATAAATTGGAATTGTACTGAAAATTAATTTTTTATATATTATGCTTAAAAATCGGTTTTTCATGATTTTTATA
>JAYJLV010000046.1:19195472-19209943 GCA_036873485.1 Torymus texanus
TCTTTCTTTATGCAAATGTTATTTTGCGCGAAAGGAGAGAGAGAGAGAGAGAGAGAGAGAGAGAGAGAGAGAGAGAGAGAGAGAGAGAGTGAGAGTTGACGGTACGCCTCGGCTTCGCGTTGGTGTGAAGAGGTGGAATTTTACGCGCGCGCGTGGGGAGGTTAGAGTGGTGCTCGTACGTGTGGGTTTGTGCTAGGAACAGGAAGTGGCATAAGTACTCGTTAGGCGAAACCGATTTTCAGCTTTTCCGTTTCTCGAAAAGCGGTGATAATAAAATGCATTTGTTAGTTTTAAGCGAAATCACACGTACAAGTGATTTTGAATGGTCTATAAAATTGTGGAGAATATGTGAGCATGGTTACATATTTATTGGATAACAAATTCTTATCGATTTATTCTACTATTATTATTATTATTATTATTATTATTATTATTCAAAAATAACAGAAATGTTTACTTCATACAGAACCCTCATTATGGAATCAAATTTTTCTTAAGTAAAATAGGCTGATCAATTTCCGTGATTAAAATAAAAAAGCAATCTGCTCAAATGTTTTCAATATAATACTTAAATCCACAGAAGAAACATTATTAAGTGTTTCGCTTACGTAGGAAACAATAAAGAAACACGTGCATATTTTGGTTTAAAACTGTTACCTACATGAGATTACATCATTTTTATAATAACTAAATGTAGCTAATTCTATACTGTTCTCACCGTTGATTACAGATTAGAATGTAAAATTCATTTTACTTAGAATAATTTATAGCGTTAGAAAGACCTTAAGGTAAAAGTAGAATCTTTCTTTACTCAAAGAGTAGCGTTGGTATTACATTTTAATACAGTAAAATAAAACCAATGAAACTTTTACTTTTTCTAAAAAGATGTCGCTTTGAGAGGATTCCCACAGAACAAATACCCTCTTTGTCAAAACAAATTCCCTTTTATTACTTACTCCACAATTCAATTTCACCAGTTTCCCAAATCAGTTAATAGAAAACTATAAATTTCTCCCCGTGTACAGGATCAACATATTCACATGAATCCCAAACCAAAAAAAATTGTCACATCTCTAACGCACATTCTTCTATCTCGTTACAGGTATGCCAGGGGGCATGGGCCAAGCAGGCATGAGCTCGTACTACGGCCCGGCCGCAGCGTACGGCTCGCTCTCGGCCGCGAGCATGGCCGCGGCAGCAGCCGCTGCTGCCCAGCAGTCCGCGGCGGCTATGTCCGCTGGCCTTACGGCGCCCGCGCAGGTGAGTTGAGCGCTTTTATACACTTTTTTCTTCCTCTCTCTCTCTCTCTCTCTCTCTCTCTCTCTCTCTCTCTCTCTCTCTCTCTATCTCTCTCTCACCCTCTCTTTCTATCGATGCTGCTTTTTGTACACCCGCACCGTGAGTGGATTCTTACGGTTTGCGGAGTTTTTCGTGAGACCAGAGATCAGCGGGGGCTTTGAACCTCAGGTTTTGCCGTTCGAGAGGCGGAAAAATGGGGAATAGAATTGTTGTTGGGTTTTTTGTTGGTGGTGTGAAGACGTTTTTTTTAAAGGGAGGATTTAACTGTTAGATATAGTGAAGATGGATGTAAAGGGTTGGGGATATTCTTCGCGTATGTGGAATGGTTGAATTAATGATGTTGGGATAAAACATGATTAGTTACCAAGTAATTGGTTGAAAATGACACGTCTGTTCAGCATGAGTGAATAATCAAATAAAATAGTTGTTACCACAACCAAGTTATTGGTCATTGTATCATTATTTGATTGGCTACCAAATAGATAGAATATTTTTAAGCAATCATAATACTCAGTAGATTCTAATCAACACAATACAAAAAGTTCTATAACGTCTTGACTTTTAATCGAATTAAATTTAATCTAATTCAAACTCCTTACAAATAATTATTAAACTAATGTAAACAAAAATTGTAACAAAATTAATTCCATTAAAAATTCTTGTTGCTATGTCTATATAGAATATTGTATCTTTCCATTAATTTAAAAATTTTCCAACACTCATCGAAAACATCTTCAACCTCATCTCAAACGTTACACCGGAACACCATCCTATACAAAAGTACAAACGTAAAATTACAATCACAAAACGATGAACACCAGGCAGCCTCCCGTAGTCTCCCGCCGCCCTCGGCAAACAACAACATATATACCTGAGTACACACATGGAGTTTTCCCTGCCCGCTAAACGCACGCGTCTTGAATGCAAACCGTGTATATATTCATGCCCCTCGATTCGCGATACGCGTCTAACTACCCGCCATGTTATCGTCTTCACCGCACGCGTGAGTACACGTATATAAAGCGTCTTGGAAGGCGTCACTATATATAGCTGCAAAAATCGAGGTGAGAAAAGTCACCACAACTAATTTGTCCTCGCCTCGCCTCGTGTGTTTGATCAACTGGCTCTGTTTCCTTCTTAGCTGATGCACTGCGAGCTACGCGTGTGTTGACACGAGGCCTCAATAGAGGCTACATTATTATATACGCTGCAGCTACTATTTTTAACGGCGGGTTGGTTCTTTGTGCACCAGCGAGTTTTTCAGAATTGTAAATTAGAATGGGAATGCGTATAATTAGCGGCGAGAGAGAGTGTGGAATGACTTGGTTCGATGAAAAACGATTTGAATTGTACGACACACCGGTGGTGGCAGGACTTTTTCGTCGTTTTCGGGGAGGAGAAGAATTTTAATTAAAACTAGGTGGAATAGGAGAGGATGATCGTCGCGGTTCTTTTTATTATTACTTACATATTTCTGCTACTGGAATTTCAGATTCCATAAAAATGTTAATTAATGTTAGTATATATCAGCGTCTTCGACGGGCTTTAATTTGTGCATAAATACGGGCTGACGTTCTTTCGGGCTTTGATCGTCTCAATTTATTGCGCTCGGCGTGAATTTTTAATTTCCAGAGGAGCAAAGCGCCTGTTATTTTTTATATGAATTCGAGGGATGATATATGTATATTCGTGCTTTAGATACAGCGTGATCCTTTAATTTACAGTATGATATTTATGATATGTTAATGGTACACGAGTTCACATGGCTAATATTAATCAAAAGCTAACTATATTTCGTTAGAATTATTACGGGAAAGAAATTCTAATGGAAAAGATGATCTCGAGTCCTGTAAAATATTGTGCAATAAAAAATATGATACAAGAAGGGAACTTCCCTCAGGATATAATTATGTCTCAATGAAATTGCGATGCGAGTAACTTCTGTACAAATGCGTAGCAGAACTTTCAGCATTCCGTATAGAATAAATGCTTCGGAGTAGCGAGTTATACCTCAATAACCATAAAAACATACCAAGAGGCGATTCGGGGAACTTTTCATCAAAAGGAAATAAATACGGGATTCAATGACGATTCTGGTGTATCGGGTCGTATAAAACAAACCCTAAACGACCAACTATATAATCTCGCACACCAGCATCTGAATTTCCGATGCTATGCGCGCACACACACACACGCGTGTATATATACATTCACGCCGAAACCGCCGAGGTCAGCTCTCATAATAATAATCAATTGACTATACAGGCCGAAGCGAGAGAGAGAGAGAGAGAGAGAGAGAGTCCGAAAACCCAGTGTAAATCATCGCAACAAAGCCGCTTAACGATCCGACAAAGGCTCTCTCTCCTCGCGTTTTTTCCCTCCTTTTCCTCCCGGAATATTAGGAACGCGTCGCGTATATATACACACACACGCACGCGCGCCTCCTCTTTTTACACGTGGCGACGGCGGCAGCGGGAATTTACAGCTGAATTTCATCGATTCGCCGGGTTTATTGTGGCGAGAGCAAGCGAGCGAGCGAGCGGCTTGTGTCGGTATAAAACGCGCGATTCGCTCCAGCGCTTTTGTTCGCCGCGTCGCTGATTATATAGCGAGAGCCGTGAATATGCATGAGGCTCCTTGTGTGTGTGTATGTGTGTGTGTGTGTGTGTGTGTGTGTGTGTGTGTGTGTGTGTGTGTGTGTGTGTGTGTGTGTGTATATATATATATATATATATATGGGAGAGCGTTTTGGCAAACAAGTAGTGCGATAAATTAGACGGGAATGCGTGTGGCGCGAGTGTATTTGCACAGAATGGGCATTAGGACGTATATATGTGCGAAAAAGTCGTTGCGTGCTCCAAGATATGTGCGCGGTGTATAGAGGCGGAGGCGTATACGTAATTATACCCTCAGAAAACGATACTCTTGCACCAACAAGAATCTGCTTGTTGGAGGAGGACTTCCTCTAAAAATAGGGCCAAGAGAATATCTTCTTATGGACGGAGGAATTATCTTGCATCAGAAAGTCAATATTCCTATATCAAGATGATGATTTTTCACGCAGGAAGAAATTTTTTGGTGCAGGAGGAATCCTTCTTTATAACAGGATGATTTTCTTGGGAGGAATTTCCCTTCGAAACCGGAGGATCGTTTTTCTGAGTGTATATAAGCTGGCGCGGTGTGGTAATATGGGATGAGGTTACCGAAAATTCGTAAGAGCTAGTATGGTTGTTTTCGTTAGTGGTTATGGGTGCTTGGGTTTTGGGAACGAATAGCACGGTTGGTAGCTGGGTGATTAGAGATTTCGGGATAAGTAGTGTAATAGGTACTACTTTGAATTTGAAAAGAACAATCTTTGTTCAAGCATCCACTTTGAATGTTTGAAGTTAATTGGATAATTAGAAGTATCTCGGAATTAAATCAAAGATATCTAATTACCTCTTATTACGCGTATGGAAATGCGAAATAGACTAAAATGAGGTTCTCATGCATAAAAGAATGTCTTTTGTACACGAAAACTTTGTTATTTTTAACTTATTAAACCGTATAAAATTAGGTGTTTTTTAACTGTTAAATAAATGACATGTTTTGATAGATAGTTTATCTTTTTGCGAAAAAGAAATTTAATATACTATAGTATAGTAAAAACTTTGACGGTCTGAACAGCTATAGTATATCAAAAAGAAAGTAATACAGATCAAGCTTGCATCATACCGAAACCTCTTAACTACATTCCAAAAGTTTTTTTCCTCTCCTCCCGAACCCACATCAATACCTCACCTAATCCATCCACCACCGCCATGACTACTCGTCTCCCGTTACACTCTCAAAACCACAAAAAGAGAAAAAATCACAACCTTTGCCTCACTCCGAAAAAATTCCCCAAAAAACTCCACCCACGAGAGCCTATAATACATATATATATATATATATATATATATATATATATATATATATAATATATGTATATATACAGCCTTCTAGCGTAAATAATATCGTTCTCCCGAAATTCCTCTGAGGCTCGTTTCGCAACACAACGCGTGCGGCTTCGGTAGCGCGCGGGCGCAACCGGTAGCCATTCCGGGGCGAGGGGCGTGTCGGGTTATTAGCGAGTAACGGAGGAGCCCCCGACCAGCCGACTAGTCTGCGAAGGAGTAGGAGAGGAAAGAGAGAGAAAGCAAGAAGAGAGTGAGCGAGATTTATAAGGAGAGGCAATTAATTCGTCGGGTCTAGGCGGAAAAGAGAGAGAGAGAGAGAGAGAGAGAGAGAGATAGAGAGAGAGAAAGAGAGAGGGAGAGAGAGAGAGAGAGGTTCTCTCGTGCACAGAGGGGGTATATATATATCTCCGATCGCAGGACGAGATTCTCGCGCGATATAAAGTCGCGCTTGCTCGCTCGTTAGGCATTGCGCTTCCTTGTACTGTGTACTTTCTCTCGATCGCTTTGTTGCCTCTCATAATATTTTTTTAATGGCTCTGCGCACAACCGGCCGCCGTCTAATGAATATTGGGCCGTTTGTGCGGATTGCTATAGAGACGAAGAGCGGAATACATTGTTTTTTGAGTAAGCAGTGAATTAGGAAATTATCGTGTTTTATTTTTTTCTTCAAATGCTGTCCTTTGTTCCTTATTAGGTAGCCATGATGAGTTTTGAATTTTTCGGGTGACGTGGGATTACGATGTTCTTGGGTGCTATAATATTTACAGTGGGAAACGTAAAATTTAGTTTGTACTGTACATTTATACGTTTATACATACTATTATAGATCCTTAATTTAAGCATAAATGTATTTTGAACTTGTTTTTGTCTCTCCAAATGAATTTATTGCAGCTGTCATGTAAGGTATACTTTGGATTGTTATACAAATCTTAAGTGTTGTGGTTTTAGAGTTCCCAATAAATATGAAATTAAAAAGATTTTTGTATAAAACATGATATTATAATTTCATGACACCGACAAAATTTAATAACGCTATGTGTTACATCACGTTACAAAACTCTTTTTATTCATCAAACTAAAAGTTAACCCTTTCATTGATACAGAAATAAAAAAAAACTGAAGCACACCAAGACGATAAAAATTCGAGCGCCAAACTCGCGATAGAACAGGAGTCATCTTGCGACACGCGCGTGACTTGCATTTTCCTTAGGCAAATATAAAATACACACACGTATGTGTACTCTATACACACTCGTGGCCGGGCGCGCGCGCGTTCTCGACGTGGCGCGCAGGTGCGAAAGGTTCGTTTTCACAGGTGCGCGCGAGTTGCTGCCGTCGCTGCCATCGTCTACACCTATATGTACGGGTCGAGCATTGCAACGCAGTAAGAGTCAGTCGTATGAGTGTGTATGTATGTATGTATACGCGCACGAAAAGGATATATTTTTTAGCCTGCGGGACGCCGCCGGAAGCCCTGGAGGCATAATTCGCGCATAAATTGCACAGCCAGAGCAAAATCGAACGTAAATTGTCACCTCGACAAAGGCGCTTTATATTAATGCCATTTCTCACCGTTTCGTTTATATTTCGGGCTTCGACTTTATTTTTACGCTTTTTTTCGTTCTGTCTTGCCTCCGGCTGCCGCTGTGTTATTTCGGTTTAGGGCGCGGATGAATTTATAATTATGACGTGGATTCGGTCATGTTTCTTTTTTTTTTTACTTTTCGGTATCCGCAAGTGAGAGCGTGTTTCTTGTAGACAGCGGTGCGGTGGCCGCGGCGAATGTAAGAGCTTGACCCGGGGAGGAATTCTAAAGGCGTTTCTGCAGTTTTTTCGGAACTACTACTGGGTGATTTATTCCTCGGTTCGGGGTATTGGTATCGGTGCGCGCAAAGCAATTTCGGTTTTGAAATCGAGCTAAAAAATAAAGCCTTAGGCAGCTGCTGTTGAAAACTGCATAATATTGATATATTTTATAGAATATTCTTAAGTTTGCATTATATATAGTATATTACCAGTCGAGATATGCAATTCGGGAGGGGAGTACCAAAAATTTCTCTTAGTTGTAGTCACAAAATAATACATTTTTGTTACTTTAATTATGGCATAGTCGTATATGAATTAAGAAACATCAACTCCATTACGAATTATGTCCCTCACATGAATTTTTCATACCCATAATAGAGAAGGTAATCCGCGCAACCTGCGATAAGAAAATCTACCAAGGACATATTACATTATATATTCTAAACCACACCCCCTTCCGCTCTCTGTTACAGGTGGTAAGCTCAATGGACGCGATGAAGTACTCGATGGAGGCGGACAAATACCGCGCGGCGTATATGCCCCCGTCCACCCTGGCCATGTCGATGTATTCGGACGCCAAATACCTGGACTCGAGTCCAAAGTCCTACCTAGACCGCAGCTACCTCGACTCAGCCAAGGCCTACTTCGAGCAATCCAAGCTCTACATGGACCAGCAAAAACCCGGTGGCCTCGGCGAATACAATCTACACTCGTCCGGCTACGAGCCCAACAAACTCTACGACGAGTCGAGCCCCGTAGGTGCTGGCGGTGGCAGCGGCTCACTCAGCCGTTCGCCCGTCGCCGACTCACCCGACGGCCTCGTCTCCAAGAGCCAGAATTCCTCGGCCGGCACCAACAGCAGCGGCTCCGCGGTTAACAACAACAACGACAGCAGCAGCGCGAGAAACGAGCTCGGCTCGTCCAGCGCCAGCTCGTCCACCTCGACGTCCAGCCCTGGCGCCAGCAGTCTGCCCAGTTATTATCCGGGCGCCCAAAGCGGCTTGCTAGGCCAGAGGATGGCCCAGTATCCAGGCTACCAAACAGCACCGGGGGCACCGGGCAACGAGTTCCGCAGACCCCTCACGGTCATCTTCTGACCCGACCATCGGGCTTAGCAGCTCTGAGCCTCGCTACAGTTCGCCCAGCAGCAGCGCGGCGATGGTAGCGACTGCGACTACCGCTAGTTCGGGTCACGTGAGTGTGGCGGCGCTGTTGACGGACTGAGCGATACGTGAGCGACGCGCGCTTATGTGTGTGACAACTGCGAGGTGGCGATTGTACCGGTGATGGTTTGGTCTCTGAAAGAGTGGTTTTAGTTTGATCTTTGGGTTTAGAAAGAACGTAGTATTAAATGTATGTTTAATGAATTAGAAAAAATCCATTGTTGATCTTTTTGTGTAAACCTGATATTTTATTTCTCGACATTAAACCGTTATGTCGAGCAGACGAAAGCACTTTTTCAGATATAACCAAACGTTCTTTCCTTTTCGTGATCGCTAATTCCCTTGATACTATACTTTCCTCTCTTCCATCTTCAATCTCTTTACTGTCTTTTGCGGATAATAAATTTGTGTGCAGGGTAGGTTTGATCTTCGACGTGATAGTTATATTTAATAATAAAAATTATTTTCGATTGGCTAGTGAAATTATTGTAAAAATTAACGATTATATAAATTTTATTCATGATTCCATGAAAATCTCAATGCGGCGGGTTGGACTTACAGAATGGAAAATTGATCAGCCTTATTGAAATATTATAGATCTTCTAGGTATTATACATTATATCTATCATAATTGTGGTTGCAAGTATCTAATTGCGAGAACAAACCTAGTAAGCACGTTATTTTGTCTAAATTACGTTAATTTATTAGATCTTTTTCATTTACTTTTATTTACTTTATTTAACAAAAATCGATTACTTTTATGGGGGGAAGTCTTTGCGGAATTACGGACTTCCTTTACGGTATTTTGTTCCTAAGATTCGACCGACGAGTCATTTATTGATTAATTCACTCCTATAACCAAACGAATCTCGGCCCTTTTACGTTTAGTTATATTAATTACATTTTAAGTCTCTTCAAAAAAATAAAAAAAATTCTCTGTCCGCTTTCTTCTTTCTCTATAACACAATCGTGAGAGCCACTTTGCATAGTGAGAGGGCTCGAAGTATTATATAAATAAAACTTGTACATAATTCAAAAGTATCTGTAAATAGTAGTAGCGAAACTCGCGCAAAGTGAAAGAGAATCTGTCCGTGAGCGAAGGGAGGCAGCGCGCGTCTCGTATCTACATAAGCTAAGATAAGAGGATTGATATAGTTGTTGTTAAGTTTTTCCGTTCCTCTCTAGAACAAATGACGCGGGTTTTCTAACGCGCGCGTGGACCACATTATCATTACTATTATTATTATTATTTGCTATGATCATTACCTACTTTTAATGTCGTTCTCCGCCCTTCTATCTTTATTATTATTATTACATCCTCGTAGACGTAAGTGAAAGAAATCGAGCTTTAGAGTAATATGCCAACACGTTTCGATTGTTGATATACGCCATTTTACTCACTGCACGGATACACTCGAATGCAGGTTTCATTGCGAATGACGAAACACGTGTGAGTACGTAAACGAGAAAAAAAAAAGAAACAGATAATATTGTACATTGAAGAGACGATGAGAAGCAGTTTGCTGTTAGTGTGTAACATTTTAGCGAGTCAACGAATCTACGGGGAAGACGTCCGGCTAATCAATCAGTTGCCGTGACGTTTCCTCATCACACAGGCATCCTGCGATATATATATACATAAATATATATTATATAGTTTTTTCGGACCAGCGCCAAGCTCGTGGTAATTTCGTTGTACATAGGAATCACGAGCTGTCGGTTCACGTTGCCATCGCCTATAATAAATAAATTTACTATTTTATTGTAAAATATCCAATTTCTCAATAATAACTAAGGACTACTGCACTTTGTGATTTTTCCTATGCCTAACCGTTATTTTGTCGAAAAAATATAATAATTGTCACATGAATTTTGATGGCAATCTGAACTAATTTTCGTGCCAATCAGTGAAATTTGACTCCTCGAAATTGAATTACGACATATGTCACCAAATAAAAGAAAAAAAAAAGATGAAAAATTAGCATCGATGCCTATGCCTATTTCTTTGTAACCGTCACACTTTGCGAAGAATATGCACGAAAGAGCACAAGAAGAAAGATCATGTCACCTTTTTTCTTCTCTTTGAATCTACCTCGTGATTCTCTTTCGGTTGCTTCTCCCGAATAGGCAAAGGACTATTTTTCGTTTCCCGAGAAAATAAAAAAAAAGAATTGTAGAAAAAAAGAAGAAATCGTCTCATTCGAGGGTAAGAGAAAAATACGTCCAACTTCTGTCTCCCTCCCCATCCATTCTACCTCCACCAGCGACTTTATCTTTCTTCCCCCTCCCCAAACCCCTCCCTCCTTCGTGTCCCCCCGACAATCCATTATTCACGTCGTGTAACCTTTGTATATCTATTGTTATGATAAACATTAAATAGCTCTACCGGTTACTCGATTATCATAGTCCGAGCGAAACAAATAATCTATAAATATTGTACCGTAAGTGGAGATTAAAATAAAAGCTAAACATTATCCTTCAATCGTTGGCCTTTTGTCTCTGTTATTTATTGCCCCTCGTCTGTTATTCAAAGTTATCCTCGTTCCCTGCAAATGACATTATGAACGGCAATAAAGGAGAGATTTCTAGCTGAATTTCCTCGAGCAGATTGTCACAGCATTTTTTTACGGTAAGTGCAGCATGATTAAATGAAAGTATCAGTGAGAAATAAAAAGCAAAATTAATGTAATTAATATGATTTACGGCGAGGAACTGGGTATATCGTCCATTTTATTGAAAGTTTACAAAAAAAAGGAGAATGTAATCTGTTAATCCAAAGCTCTTAATTATCGAGTTATTAAAATAAGTTTTTTAAATGCTCATTTTTTGTATCTATTTCAAAATAAGTCTTAAGAAATGTTAAACAGAAATTCCTATTTTTAACTTGAAGACCTTCCAAAGATTCTCTTCTTATTTCTCAACAAAAGTGAAAAGAAAAAATATATTTATATTAACCACCCACATTGACTATCAAAAATCATATCTTTATAACGTTATAATAATTTGAATCTTTTATTCTTATTTCGCTAAAATCAACTATTTTAGTATTAACAGTTGTATCATAATCATAAACTATAAATAAATGATCTTGTAGTGTATATACATTACGAAAAATTAAAAAAAAAAATTCATTCATTTTCACAAATATTATCACATTTATATTCACATATATACATCATTCATGCCTGTACTCTTCGACGAAAATACTTCCACCATCGGGGCGCAACGTTATATTTACGGCTCTCCAATAACAGTCGAAAATCATGTACCAGCAAGCTCTTTTTCTCTCTCTCTCTCTTTCTCACCCATCAGGCAAATTCCGTTGTAGACGCCGCTGGGCGAAACTCCCTCGGTTTGATGGATATGATTAAGTCCATTGTGCGCCGCGTCGCCCGGCAATAATAACCGCGCGCACACTCGCACAATGTACATATAGTCTTCGCGCGCACCTTTTTGGCTTAGGCTCCGATTCGTCTTCGACGTGTGTCCTTTGAAAAACGGTAGCGCATATACGAGCTCCGTGGCTGTAGCAGCTGCTGGAGAATTTTTCGGAGGCGTCGACTCTCGGCTCGCTCCGTCTCTGTTGCTCTTTAAAAGGGAGTATATTCGGTCAGCACCTTGCTCTCCTTCTCTATTCTACGTTCGCTATTCATAATATCGAGGAGAGAGAAAGAGAGAGACTACAGGCCCGATTTTTCTTTTCGCCGAGGACAATGCGAGAGGGACTAGTTTAGGCGCGGGAAGAATGCGATTGTTGACTCGCGGAGGGAATCGTAAATTCCTTTTTCTTTCTCGCTCTCTGTCTCTGTCTGTGTCTCTGTCTTTCTCGTTTCTCCGTTTCTCTCCGTTTGGAAGAATGCCCGTGCAACGCGCGGCCTCAAAAGCGAGAGAGAGAGAGAGAGAGAGAGAGAGAGAGAGAGAGAGAGAGAGAGAGAGAGAGAGAGACTGTCACCTTTCGCTTTCATCCGGGTATACGTCAAAGATGTGTCATTATTTTTTCCGTGCGCGCGTTCGCTCGCTCACCATTGTGTTATGTAGCGGGTAGTTTTGTCTCGGCCCGTTCATCGGAGAATTGTGCAAGGCCTTAGCTCGTGAAAATTGATCGACTGCAATGTTTTGTATTATAATGGTTGGGATTATTGCCATGGATTTGGTAAGGCAGAAGAATTAGGTTTTTCAGAGATGGAGCTTTGTATATATGTATTCAACAGTTGAGTCGAATGCATAAGAAGTTATAATAACCGGTTTTGGTTCGATGTATTAATAGGCTTCGTTTTTACGTAGGCGAATAAGAGGTGAGAATAATCTTTTTAGCAGGGTATGTGACGTATCAAGAATATATAGCTTTATTATGAAATTAAATAATTCTTTGGTGCCATTGAATTCAATCAGAAATAAATAAGGTGAACTCTAAAGGAAAAAATCATTTTTAAAAAATTATATTTTATAGATCTACTCTTGATGCTGATTGTAGACCGTTGATTAGTGTAGAATAATAGGGCACGTCAGTGATCTGAAAGGCAAGGTGGTTAAATGCAATTAAGCCTAAAGTATTTTACAATAACAATGATCACATTGTTGTAACTAAATTCAAAATATGAATAATGTATGAACTTCATATCCATTTATAAATTACGATAGTATTGTTACGAAGGATATAAAATAAGAGTACAATAAGAAATATTGTTCGAGGGGCACAATCAACTCAGTATTCATATATCTCATATAATACTTTTAATATTTTTGTAACATACAACACTGTGACCATCTAAATTTGATAAAATTCCGCTTCAGTCGTAACTTATAAATGGCGACAAAACCTTTAGCATCTTCCACATCCAGTCAAATCGTACATCACTCTCACTCCTATAATATTATCCCGAGCGAAAGTAATTAGACGAACAAATGTCGTACGATTTTACACTTCACCATCACTCCAACCTGATTATTATCTTTTTGTCAACCGTTCATTATCACGCCTCTATCTTAATTTTCCCAGACAATCATAACACGTGTATACCAACGACATGTAATACCTGCCCGTTCACGCGCAGAGACAAGAGAGTTTTCGTGAAAGTGCCGCGTCATTATCCTACCGGTATGGGGCGCACGCGCGCGCAATATCGTCGCCTGGAAGAAAAAAGAATGTGACAGGGGCCACGTGGACGCTTTGTTTCTCAACGTGCGACAACGACACTATGTGCGGGGAATGAAAAAGGGCGCGTGGTAATTGTTTGCTCTTTGTATGTAAACGAATCGCCACCCGCGCGTGTGGGAAAGTATGTATATATAATGATTGGTTTCGCTTGGGAGTTGAATTATGATTGGGGAATTTACAGTGGATCGTCGGGAATTGAATAACGTATAGATGATAATCTTTTATTGGATTCGAGAGGGGTTTCTGGTCTTTGGTCTATCGATTTTCTGATTAATTTGGCACCGATGTGAAAGTATATTATATGACCTAACATTTTCTCGTTATTGATTCACTGATGCAAATGGCGATAGTAAAATTATTGGAAAAACTTAGAAAATGGTCATCATGATGTTTTCCACATTCTACGCCACTTACAGTTTTATACATTTTATAAACAATTTCGATTATTTTCGGTAAATCATCATCCACCACGATTAAATTTATCATAAAGATCTTTCCTCACAACACACGCTTGAAATATCGTCATAACTAAAAAGACAACCGCGATCTTAACTCCATTATCCATGACAATGGCGATGGTAGCACTCGAGTCACTCTGACGTTGTCGCGTGCTCGCGTACAGGGCGACGTAAACGTGGCGAAGGGTTTCCCTGACGTTGACGTCGCGACGCGTGATACGGGTGAGAGGAGGGGGGGGGGGAAGAGCTGATGGAGCACGAGGCACGTATCAGCGCGTTGTAAGCTCCGGCTTAAGTGAAGCGTAAGGTCGGCGACAAATTAATGAAGTTCGTCTAATAGTTAGGTTAAGTCGGTTAGACGCACGACATGTAGGATTTTGTACTGAAAATTGGTTGTAATATTTTAGGACTTGGGACTAGAATATGAATTGGAATAAGGTATCGATTTATCTTTAAAATATGTATATATTTTGTATTACCTTAAAGTTGATTCATTTTTGTGACAACTACTTATGATTTTGATTGATTTTCTTCTTACTTCAAACAAAGTACCTGGCAAACTGAAAATCATAGAAAATAGTTATTTTCGATACAAGTGCGAAAAAGTTATTTTATCCTCGTGTGGACGTTTGCGCCCGAGCGAAGCGAG
>JAYJLV010000046.1:19218591-19232667 GCA_036873485.1 Torymus texanus
TAATTGCCAAACGATTGCTTATAGCTATATGCAATCTACGAGCAATCTTTTGCCCACAGAGTAAATTTTTGCGCGGGTCGCAATACTTGACTAGTCAATTGACACATTCAAAACACATAATTACACGCTGGTTTGAACTGCAGTTTATACATTTTCTGTATGGACTTATCTGGTTATTTCGGGAACTGTGGACTTATCTGATAGTGTGGTTCGCCTTTATTTTAGAACGTATTCTTTAATTTAATTATGAAACGGGACAACAAATTACAAAATTAGCAATTGTTCAATGAATTCTTCTAACTATTATTCAAGAAATTTCTATTAAATTTACGACCATTTATATTGGATTTGTATGATACTATTATTGTAAAATTTTAAGTGTATAGGAATTTTTTAAATAAATAGATAAATATATATTAGCCATCATATTCACGTTAAATTTGAATAGATAAAATAAACTATAACTACGATAAACGAAAAAATGATGGACTTATTCGGTTATTCCGGGCAGAAAATTTGAAAAATGGACTTATCTGGTTACGTGTCAGGTGAATTGTAGCTTTACGGCAATATTTTTGCTATTACTGAAAGTGGTAAATGAAAAAGGCCTATTTGAAAATATAAAACCGGGATTATCTCGATTTACAAAAAAGTGGGCTTATTCGGTTATTCCGAGAAGCTACAGACATAGAATTATAGAAACTGGAAAGAAGTTAAATGATGAATGTTATGCTATTTTTTGCCGTGTTTTTGTATTTATTTTAGTTTTGAAAACGTTAGATGAATATTGCTAAATCGATCAACAAAAGTATTTAAAAAATGTACGGAAGCCTTTTATTTACGAATTGTTTGCTTTCTCCTTCCGACCGAATTTACTATCAGTTTGCAAGAATATAAAATCCAATAATCTTAAATACTTGCACGTACATACATATTCTCGAAATAAATGACCTTTACACTACTTCCGTACCGTCATCACGTTATGACACGAAAAAGACATGTTCCAATTTTCTCATTATCACGAACAAACAAAGCCAGCATTACAACAATAAGCACACAACACAACTCTATTCATCACATCCCCTATATCTCCGTACCTTGAAAAATATCCAACAGCAGCAACAGCCACGACAAAAAATGATCACACTTTATTCACGAGCTGCTGCCGAATGATCGTGCATTAACAAGGGCACAATGGCTTGACCGTAAACTCGTTATTTTCACTGAAAAGCTCGCTCGCGCGTCTTTTCTTCAGCCCCCCCCCCCTCCCCACACACACACACATACGCGGGGGAAATCAACAACGTCACTGTGCGGCGACGACGGCGGAAGGACGTGATGCGACGTAAAAAAGTCGGCGCCCACGCGATCGATTCGCTCTGTCTTTTGTTGTCCCGCGGAAAACAAGCGCACACGGGCCATTAATTATACGCGCGCCAGTAGCGACGTGCCCGACTTCTTCCTCTTGTTCTTCCACGCGTGCGCGTGCGATGCTTTATTTCGCGGGACGTATAGGGTATATAGTAGACAGACGGACGGCGTATAGCCCAGTTAGCGGGGTTAATCGCTGCTCGCAGTGGTTTATTGCTGCTACAAGTATGTTTTGCTGGGGTAGGAAGTTTTTTGGTTAACGAGAGAGCCGAAAATCTTTAGATAAGTTATTATATTGTGTGATTAAACTGAATTTTGAGGTTTAAAAAAAGTGGGTATTAAAAATAAATAAAGTCTCCTTCTTTGGTAAAAATAATACACAATAATAAATAGTAAATAGAAAAGATCATTGAATATTTGGCAATGATTCCAGATTAAAATTCATGCTTATCTTCACACAAATAACAATTCGATTAAGCATAATATTGTAGTATATGCATCCTCTCTACTAATTACTCCGAAACTTAGCTTCTCTCCTCCGAAGTACATTTACCCAACACCTACGTTATCTCTACTCCACCCACCGCCACGAGCAACCAAAATTCAAAGCTCCGAATATCAAAACCAAAACCCTTTTTCCGTAACCCGCGCGCAACAGACCCCGCGACCACATTCTCCCTCGTGCCCGGTAGAAAATTCATTCCTTTCTCTTCTCTCGCGACTCAGAGGAGCGTAAACCTCCGGGAGAACCAGAGGAACATTCCGCCGAGCAAGTACACACATACGCAATGCGCAGAGAAGACAAGGCAGGTGTGTGCATGCGCGCGTGAACCTGCGCTCGGTTGATACAACATTAACGACGAGTCGTTAGGGAGATGAGGTGTAGGCGTGTGCGTATGTACGTACGTACATATACATACATCGTTGCTGCTGCTGCTGCTGCTGGTGCTACCGCCGTTCCTGCTACGTACTGCAAGTGCACGGCGACGGCGGGCGGAAAGAGCGACAATGGTCGGCATGGCAACGCTGCGAGCGAGCTTCGCGCGCGCGAAAGCTCGGGAGGGAGAGAGAGAGAAGGTCTCTCTCGCTCTCGGCTCGGGGACTCTATTTCCATAATCTGCCGCTTTGTCGATTCTGAATTATGCGACTCGGGGCGGCTCACTCTCTCTCTCTCTCTCTCCGCGTCGTCGTCGTCTAGAGGGAGAGTATCCGATTATTTGCTGGAAATCGATTTCGCGTATATATTCGGTAGCCGCCGCCGCCGTCGACGTCGCGTGTTTGCACGCGCGCGGCGACATTGTGGGAGAGCGCGAGTGCCGGCCGTGTTCTTCTTCATTTTGCCAGTGTATATATACGAACTATATCTGTGTGTGTGTGTGTATATGTTCGCGGATGAAGCCGGCGTTTGTTTGCGTGGGGGCGTATTGTTCGGTGGTTATACGCGCTGAGCGGGGATTTTTCGATGCGCCGATGCTCGCGTTCGTTGGTCGGGTAAAGGCTCGCTGGTGCGGCTTTTGAAGTTTTTTGTGTCTTATATGCGTATTGTGCGATAACAGTCCTCGTGTTGCAAGCTTATTATACAGATTATCACTGCGATATATATATTTATTATAAATGCTAAAATATTATTGTATATTATGGTTTGCGAATTGGCACTTGGTTAGTCACCTGACTGTATTTAGTTGAAAGTAAAATATTTTTGACATTTACCCTTTTACGATACTATGGGATTAGTATATAAACAGTGCGTCACAAATAGCTGAGAAGAGTCATAATTTAGTTTAGATTACAGAAAAAATTATTTAAGTTACTTGAGCTTATTTATCAAGTAATTTAATCACTTTACATAGATTTAATTTACTACAAATTTTCCAGAAAATTTAATTGCTCGATAAAAATAATCTCAAAAAAATAAATAAAAATTTTCCAGATATATTTATATGCAAAGAAAAATTTCTTTCGACTTGCAGCGTAAGCAACGTCAGATACAAAATATTACTGAAGATGATCAAAATGTCCAATATAAATATTCGAGTACTAATAAACAGTGGATGAAGAGGAAACCCCCTTTCACTCAGTACCCAAGTCAACACAGCATCTCCTCGGATGGATATCGATCAGCTATCGCGAAATCCAATCCATCACCTCTAATAAAGTATACCGCCGTCCCTCCGCATATACACCGACCCTGCAACGTGGGCAAATCGCACAGACCAGCGAACAGAGAATCTGCACTGCTGCTCCTGCATCCCCGTGTTCAAACACACGTACCGCACATCGCTATACAGAAGGGGCAGAAGGTCAACGGCGCCGCACCAACGTTTGCCACCGCGATGCACGGTACACACTTGAGAGGATCGCAAACGAGTCTCTCTCTCTCTCTCCCTCTCTCTCTCTTCATTCGATCCCCGAGCATATGCGAACGCGCGCTTTGTTCCGCGTCGGTGTTTGCGCGCGCACGCGCGACAATGATTCCCGCTCGCTCTGTATACCGGTGCGCTCGTGTATGGAGAGGGAGAGAGAGAAAGAGGGGAAGGGAGGGAAAGAGCTTTCTTATTAATAAATTGGGAAAGGGTGTGCGCGGGCGTGAATGGGGATTAGGGAGAAGGAGAGAGAGATAAGGGGGAGAGAGCAAGCGTGTTACGCATTTAATTACTGGAAGTAGTCGTACGGAAGGACGCGAGAGAGAGAGAGAGAGATTTCGAGCGATCGAGCTGCGAGTTGAGGAGAGGGAGTGGAGTGTAAGGTGGGTAGGTATTCATGGGCGGTGGTTTAATTGCCGCATTGATCGGTCGTTAGTTCGGTTGAGCGTTTCTTCTAGTTTCATTGCTTATTAAAGCTGGATTTGCCATTTACCCTCGCAAGCGTATATTATTCTTTAATGAGACTATCAGCCAACTTTGTGTAGCCACGTTGACGTCGGAGATATTCCAGTTTACCTTGGATTTTAGCTGATGTTATTCGTCGAGTTGAAGATCTGTTTAAACTGTCCGCTGAAATTAGAAAAGCTGTAAATTTTGGCTGTTTATAAATACATAAAAGTCATGGTTTAAACGGAATTAATGGTGATAATAAACATAGATACGTATATTAAGAATATTTAAAAATCTATTTACATAAATTCTTAATACGAGAGTATCAATTGACGTATATTGCTTAGGCGTTTGATAATCACCGATTATTATATTTACCAAAAAGGTCGTGAGAAAGAAAAAGAAATATCGTTAATTTCAATTAATCCTGTACTAATTCCCTTATATGCGGAAGTGTATGTTGGTCTGGTTTTATGAAACATCAATTTCCACTAGAACAGCGGAATACAGAATACAAACATCTATACTCAACGCTATAACTAACTATAAAAAGATGTCACGATTACAAAATAAGGTTTCGGAAAACGAAGCAAAAGCAAAAAACTGTTGACTGTTTACAAAACACTGTCAGAACCCTTGTACAACTCTCATTTACACGCTATACCAACGCAACCCACACAACCCGAAAAAAGAAATAAATTCAAAGCGCTCGACGCGAAAGAGACTCTCGGCAGCCTAAAAAAAACGTTCACCTTCGCACCACGACTTTTTTCTCCTCACATTGTTTATCCGCATTCCGCGCGGCGTTTTCTCGCACTCTCCGGCGGCATATCATCCTTGTATCTCTTTTTTCCCCCGTGTGCACACACTCGACCTCGATTAAAAGTCTCCGCAGCTCCGGAAGAAAAGATACGCTTCTCGCGACGCTTTGCAGCGCCTCCTCGTAAACTGGCATTCTTATATATATACATACACGCCGGGCGCTTTGTTCTGCACCTCGGTCGGACAAAGGCGCGCATTAACGCTGTAAGTTTCTCTTATTATTGCTACCGCGGACTATATAATATGCATATGATATACGCATATTCATACTTTGTACAAGGGACTCCGGGAATGGGAATTCGCGCGCGTTTTCACGTGCTTGTGATATTGTTTATCGATCTCATACGCGTGTGTGCGTGCGTGTTCTTGGTCGATTTATAAGCGGATTATTGTTACTTTGTAGTGGAGCGAATGCCTATAGGTTCTTTGTGGAACTACTTATGGTTATTTTATTGCGCATGAATGATTTTATTGGTATTTTTCGCTACGGTATAATATTGTACGGAAGTGCCGTGAATGGGGATTAAGCGTAAAGTACATATAGCTATGGCTTTGTATAGTATCGAGAAATAAACAAATAGCTTCATAAAAATGTGAATAAATTACTCATTGTTGTATACATGGTGTTATGAATTTATTAAAATCGTATGATGCTGTAATGGTATGACTGTTATATGTAGATATTTAATATCACAATAATTAAATCTATATCTGTGGCTTTCCAGAATAACCATATAAGTGACAAATTTTTGAAAATCGATTTTATGCAACTTCTTTTACTTTTAAATAGCCCTCTATATGTAATCAGAACAGAAATTAATAAGGTGCACTCCTTTTCTCTAATGAGCACAAGGAAAAACAATATATAAACTGCATGCATTTTCCCGGAACAACCAATATATCTGCATTGTTTTCATTCAATATTTCGGAACAGCGATATAATTCCAGACTGAGAAAATAATAACATTGGTATCTCGCAAATCTTTCGAACATTAGTGACGAATGTGGATTATTAACAATTAAAAATTATGAGTTGGCGGAATATATATATATATATATATATAGTATCCTGGAAGTTACGATTAACATATGAATTCTGATACTTTATATAATTATAATGTATTTTAACTGCAAAGTAATCTATAAAATATATTTTGAGATATCCATTCGCACGACAAGTATGATGCTATTATTATAGTGGTTAAATTCTTCATAAATAATAAGGAATGAAAAATCACTGGAAAAACAATATAACTACAATTGACTAGAAAAATCGTATAACTCCACTAAATTTTTTTTCTTCCTGGAATAACCATATAAGTGAAAGTCGCTTTTTGAGACATTACCACTAATTAGTCTAGTAACTATGGTAATAAATGTGTTATTCAGATATGAAATCATATATGCAGTATTACATTTAATATTATTTGTCTTGATTTCAGTTACCAATGTGAATTTAAAAACTTGATTTTCTCGAAATCATGAAAAGTGCAGAAATAGGGTTATTCCGGGAAGACATAGATATAATTTGAACAAAAATTGTTTTATGAAATTTTACTTTTCTATTCTCTAAATGTAATATTATACTGAACATTCATTATTGCAGTAAGGACAATGCAGCAATGGACTCGTAGAATAATGCTATGACAATTAATCGTCTTTTTAGTAGTGAATATTCACTTTTCAAAATAGTGCAATTGAATTTTCATAATCAAGTAACGAATTTATTATACTTAAAGAGCAAATACCCATCATTCATATTTGTGTCTCAAACAAGGAATACAGCGCAGGGTTTGCTCTTTATAGCTGTCTCCGAATATGTATTCGATATTTATGTCATATTTTTTAGGACTAACCACCGAAAACATATTAAAGTCACCTAGCCCACACTTTGTTAATTGTTAAGAGCAAAAAAATTATCTAAGTGATCATAGACTTCCCATAACAGTATAGCTCATAGCTAAAACTTCTGATTTTCATCTAGAAATGTTTGTTTACTGAAATCGTACTATGCTCGATTCCCGGACACTGTAAATGACTATAATACCTCTGTGTAGAGTGTTTCGAATTCCAAATTTTTATATGTATTTATATTTCCGTGTAGCTGTGGGGGTTAGTAACCCAGTTCACATTACATCCCAAATTGCTCATAGCGCGAAAATTCAAAGTTATATAAGACTCACAAAGAGGATTGATTAAGTATACAATGATTGCGCTGAGCACATGAGTACCAAAAAGCTGATTCGACTGCGGGTTTTGCTTGAGAGATTCGCCCAACTTATAAGGTCTAGCGGTGGTTCGATCGGTAAGACTGGGATTAATTACTCGTCAAGCCGGGTTTAAGTCCCAGATCTTCGCCGATTGATTCACACACGTACTTTGTTTACCAACACACCACAGATCTCCGTCGTCGATTAGCACTGCAAGGGGGCAGAAACAGGGCGACGTTAAATAACATAAAAAAAAACCTTATAAGATCAATTACAACTCGAAAGATTAATTTCGAAAATTCAGCTTCCTAAACAGCGCCAATATTTCTGTTCCGACGGACCAAAAATTCAAGCCGCGTTATTCCATCAATATGTGCGTATACATACGCCTCTCTCGCTGAACAGCGACGTAAAAAGTCAAAGGTCAGACGCGCACACTCGCGCGCGCGAGGGTAAATTCATCGCGCTTGCATACTTTCGATCGCGCGCTCGCTCGGTTGCTAGCACGCGCGTGCGGGCTTAAATTTGCAGTAGCGACCCATTGTTCGGCCACCATTGTTTCAGTATCTCGGGGGCGGCGCTTCCCATTGTCTCCACCCTTTGTACCTTTGCGCGGCCGGAACTCTCGCGCCTCCGCTTGCTCGCTCGCTCGCTCGCGCGCGCGCGCACTTCAGTCTCCCGCGGGGGCGCGTTCACACTGTCAGCGGCTGCAGCCCGGAAAACGAGAAGAGTTGACAGGGGATGGTTGTACTTGATTCGTTAGTTATATTATCAATAAATTATTGTTCGTTAGGAAGTTTCTTTTCAAATTGCATTGAATTCTGCAGACAATTTTTCACTAATGCCGATTAAAATAATTTGAAGAAAAAATTAAATTAATGAAATCTCTCGAAAACATTAATGGGATGGGCTTTCCATGAATCGCAAAAATTATAATTTAAATCATATATATCTTAAATTAAATGATGACTATTTGAAGAGAAGATTTAAAACAAATTAAATATTTTCTAGTATAATATGAGGAAAAAAACTATGAATCATATTTATAGATGTCATCGAATAACTTACAAATCAAAGATTTATTAAATTTAAAAAAAATCTTTTAAATAAAAGTTATACAAAATCATTTGATTAAAAAAATCAACTAACCAGTAAGATCCAAACATTTTGAAGCCCTATCACTGACAAATACACTCTACTCTTTATTGGAAATAAAACATTGTGGGCGCAACTTTACCGAACGAACGAATAAAAGCGACGGGGTAAAAAGAGACGGAGCTATACATACGCGCTACGTTGAACGAGGACGAGAGTAACTACCTCGTGAGCGCGTGGGCGTACAGTGGAGCTATATATGTGTACATATGTGTGCGTGTATTGAGTTTATCGCGGAAAAAAGTCCCTCGTACGTCGGTAACAATGCGCGCCTCCATTTTCCCGTCCCATTGTCTCGCGAATTTGTTTCTCGCCATTATGCGGATTGACGCTGTTTATCAATAACACACACGACCGTTGTTTAATCGATCGGCGCTGTCGGAGCGGCACGCAGCCTCGAGTATTGTTGTCCCGCTGATAATTAGTCTTTGTACGCGCTTTGCCGTTGTTGGTGAACATTAGCGAGATAATGCGTCGTTTCTTCGAATTGAATTTTTATGTCACAAACGTATATATACAATCACTACCTATGACGAGATTTGTATTAAAATGATAAATTATGAAGTGACAATTATAATAGTATCTGCTGGTAGTTGTGATATATTGTTTCATAAGTGTAAGGTAAATATAAAATGAAAAAAACAAACTGGAATCAGAAAACCATAAATAGAAACGAATACTTATACATATTGAAACAGAAAAGAGCAGTCGCAGCGAAAAAGAACACGAAATACAAGAAAAATGTAGAAAGATGGGAGGGGGGGGCTGGAGAAAAATGTGAATAAATAGAGGGGTGGAGAGGGAGAATAAGCAAGAGGAAAGATAAGAGAAACAGAAAAGGCGGAGGGAAAAAGAGCGAGCGCAGAGGAAAGACCGATACAATGCTGGTTTCTCCTACGAGTCGACTTTCCTTGATACATCGCCATTGAGCCATTGTCCGCCTCCCAATGCCCCGAACGAAAGACTCCGTGGGAGAGTGAGAGAGAGAGAGAGAGAGAGAAAAATTCAATTCAGCTTTTAAATTATTTCTCCGACCCACCCTCTTCTCTCTTGCTCTCTCCTCTTTCGCCTCCTCCACCCGGTTCACATACAGAGAGACTCGATCCCCCTACTCCTTTTGAGCCCTCTCCCTCTTTCTCTCTGTTCGCAAAAGAGAGGGCGGAAGGGAGAGACGACAACGTCGCTTCGGCCACTCTTATATTGGACTCCGTGTAACTTTTCGAGTCACCGGGGTGCGCATTTTTCCCAGCGAGAGTGAGAGCGAACGGCGACGAGACACAGTCAGATTCAGCTTTGCGAGAGATTGAGAGTGCCACTGGTGGTCCCCTCCCCCTTCCTCCTCCCTCTTTGAGTTGCCGACGTATCGATTTGCCAGAGATTAGTTTTTTGATAAAAGCCCAGGAATTTCGCGGCTCAGGTTCGAGTTCGCCCGTTGTCGGGTACGGCTATTGTTTGGAAGGATGAGTGTACAGTCGGAAAGAAGTGATTGTTTACTTGCAAATGACAATTTGAACTCACATTATGTGCGCGTTGTTGGTTTCAATAACGTTAATTGCAAAAAATAATAAGAGTACTCGTTTTAGACTCTGTTGACTATAAATTTTTGAGGAACAATTCCGTTCCATATAAACTATACAACATCGTTAGTGCCTTTTTTATCGATTAACAATGGATTTTTAAAAATTGAACTCAACCCCATTATTTATTCATCTAATGATATATTAAACCTAAACCGAGCACGTGTTGTCGGGTTGAAAGCCCCAAAGCACATAGTGTACACCGACAACTACCCGCGAAAGAGAGGAAAAAAATCATTTGCTTCAATCCAGAGAAGAGAGTCTTTTCTCCTCGCACAAGCATCCGCAAACATCTTTTTTTCATCCCGCCTAAAGACCGCGCAAACTCCCTCTTTCTCTCCGTTCGTCACGCATACAGACTTTAACAAAAAGCTCAACGTCTCTCGAGGCGTGGGCGTTGAATTCCTTCGCTCTCCCATTCTCTCTCTTTCCGCCTATAGTACATATATATGCACACAAACGATCTTAATACCACCAGTTTTCGAGTCGTCCGTGATCCACGTACAAAAAAATCCATCGCTAGTGAGAGAAAGGGAGAGACGTCAATTGACGCGTGCATGTCTATATGTGTGTGTGTGTGTGTGTGTATGTGTGTGTATATATATATATATATATATATATGTATGCGAAGCGACAAGGGGCTTTACATTGTTTCAGGACAATATTGCCACCCCCGCACGGGTGCGCGTGCGCTAGTCTGTTGCCGGGGGTATATACCTTATACTGGTAGCAGGAGACCTTTTATATAAGAGCGCGCACGTGGAGGTGTACACGAACGCGCGCAAGAGACGCGTGTTGAAACGTTTTCCTCATTTTACCCAAGGTGAGTGGGCGCTTTCGATGTGTATAAAGTGCATATGGGTTGTACGCGTTTTGAAAAATAGCCGTCTCAGAGGACGGAAAAACGGTATTGAGAGTAGAAAGCGTGTGGTAGTAAGAAGTTGAAATAATTGAAATGAAAATCGAGAAAGATGATTTGTATTAAAGCAAAACGTTATGGTTTGTAAGAGTTCTTTGCTGTGCAAAAAAGGATAATTTCGATAAACTATTGATCATTGACAGCTATTATTTTCAATTGATTCAAAGCAAAGTATTATATCCAATTGATAAAAATACACTTAAGGAAACGACAATATAAAAAGCAAAAAAGCCAGTACAAATAACCGATAAACTTTGTACAAAAAAGCACAATAAAAACACCTGCAAAGCTACAAAAGTGTATACATCCACATACGGATAAGGGGATAATCCATACGCGGCAGGTTGCACGTATAGAGAGATAAAATAATAGCAAGAGAAGAGGGCGAAGGAAGCGGGGGACGGATCGAGGACCGAGAAGGAAACACCCTCGTTATTTTAATCATCCACCCCCCATTTTATACCCGCAGTACCGGCGCGTACGATAGAGACAGAGTCGCTCATTCAGCTCGGTCGCTTGAAAACAAGTACTGTCGTCGTCGACAATCCATGCTTTTTTCTCTCTCTCTTCGCCGCGCACCGTGGCTGCGGAGGTTCGGGGGTATATACTTGACAGTCCCCGATAAGCGACTATTATTTTTTCAGTTTACGGTGTGAATTGTTATTCGCGTGGTTGTTAATGCTTAGGAGGTGATGAATTTGATTTTCATTTTTAGAAAAGAATAGAGTATGTATATGTATGTTCTGTTGCATTGAAGAGAAATAATTAAAAAGTCGATTAGTAGTGATACGATTTCGCTATATATAACATACTCGCAAATACCTGCAACGTTACCAAGTTTAGAACAACTTTGACGTTTTGCCAGTACCTTCTAAATATTATAAAACTCTCTTTGACATTATACAAAGTATATTTATTGAACTATATAAGTGTTCGAACTCGCACATTAATTTTCTTAATTTAAGAACGCAGCACAATAACGATTAATTAACATTCCTCCATCTCACACACTTCCAAGAACTTCGGCCTCACTTCTTCCTCCACTCTCCCCTGTCTCTCTCTCATACTTCCGTGGCAAGCTTCATTTCGACCCCCTCGCTCCTTCCTCTCTCTCTCTCTCTCTCTCTCTCTCTCTCTCCTCGACGTCGATGAGAATCCGATCGTTAATCGGCTGCCAGTCAGTGGCTCCTTCGAAGCCTCCGGGCTGAATTGCGAGTTTCTCCCGCGCGCGCGAATCTAGGGAGAGTGAGAGAGCAATGCACTGCCTATACTCCCCCATGTCGCACACGCGTTTGTCGTCATCGTCAACGTCGACGACGACGACGACGACGACGACGGAGAGGCTCTCCCTCTTCAACTCGAGTTTGATTGCGAATATTGGTACATAACGAGTGTGTATGGATCGTTTACGCGTACTGCGGGCTGCGCTTGAATCCATTCAGCGCCTATTTTATGGAAAATAAAGAGGGCTTGGCTGTGCAAAGACTGATTTATTTTCTGCTCGCGCTTGTAAAGGTAAGGAGCTATTCAATGAGTATAATCAAACTTTTGTACGATGTAATGATGTTTGTGGAGCGCTGTATAGGTATATTGCGCGTAAGAGTTAACTTTGAAGAATGGTAGATTTTACGTATAGTTTAATAAACATGTTTAAAAATGTACGAATAAAAAGTATTTTGGAAAAGCTAGATAATTATAAAATGAGAATTTTATTCTCAAACCAAAATTGGAACTGAATGAACTCCAGTTTAGAATTATATCCTTAACCATCTAAATAAAATTGAAAATTTCTATAGTATAAATATTCAATACAAATAAAGTATAAAAAGAAATTAATCAAACTAACATCTGACTATATTTGCATCCTCTCTTCTAATCTTTTAAGTAATTACTTCAATCGCGGCCTCACTTTATAAAAAATACTTCTCGATTATATATAAAAATCACGTTAAATCACTTCCATTAAATATCTCTCCCATATCAAGCCGCTAAAAATACTATCCAAATAAATGTTCATATGCACGCCTCCTTACAACAGCTCGGCTCGTTTATTCAAGCGCACAGTACACAGCACGCGCAGCGAATACCAGTCGACATTATCCGCCATTACCACTCCCTCATTTTTCCCCAATAAAAACCACCACTCGCGTTGCACAACAGGCTCGAGCCACACACACATATAATATACACTTTAATCCATCAAGCGCTAAACATCGTCGGAAAAAGGCCATAATCGCATTACTACCACACCGCGGAAGAACGAGAGACAGTGCGAGCGTAGAGAGAAGGAACTTCCCCCCCCCCTCTCTCTCTCTCTACCTCCCTCGCTTCGTACTCCATTATGACATTATGTCGGCGACATTGTCTAGCGTTGACTGGGCTGAATGTTGGCTACATTGTGCGCGTACATTGAGAGCAGCAACGACGACGCCGACGACGACGACGTCGACGACGAGCAGGAACGCCAGCTCGCTATCGGCCTGATAGCGACATTAGCGACGACAACGCCTCGGCCCTCATCCCTTACTCCTCTATGCGCGCCCCCGCGTACCAACTCTCGCGGCGGTCTTTCATTATGCTTCTACCGCTGTTCTTCGCGTAATTACGACCTTTGGTTTTTCCATTGTCGCTAATGAATTTTGCCTGCCGGAGGATTAATGAATTTTTATTTATAGGAAACGATGGTATTCGATGGATATGTATTTTATTCTTGATTAGCGCTGTTTTATTTGGAAAGTATTGAGGTTTATTATTTTTGAGGTTGAATAGTTTGCCATTACTGTATTATATAATCAAGGAGTATGTACATTATACGTGCTAGATGAGGTTGTTTATGTAATACTCTGAAATTTATTTTAAACCTCAAGGTATAAGGAACTATAGAATGTGTATTTGCTATTAACTACTCAATCCTATATCATTATGTCAAAAGAAATATTTAAAAATTACAGTTGTCAGAGATAGTATTTATGATTTGTGTGAACTTCATTATAATAAATTTATTCATTTATTCATTCATTTTTTAACGAATTCACAATTGTATCTGTGTTTCAACTTACCAGGAGAGTGAACTACCTTCGGGTCCTGGATTTGGCTCAAACTTTGGGATAAGTTTTTGGGTGTAGAAATATAATAAAATATTCAGGCAATCAAACAATCAATTTTAGTGCACTATCGATGATTAATTTGAAACTTTTATAACTTTGGAA
>JAYJLV010000046.1:19252655-19274017 GCA_036873485.1 Torymus texanus
ATTCAGATAATTTATAATGGATTATGTAGGGCATGATTAGTACTACACAATAACATTGATAAATTAATAAAAAATAAAGTATTTGACCTTGAAATTGAGACACACCGAAATTTTTCGAGTTATAGGTATCTCAAAATCCTGAGGTGATAGACTAAAAGTAAGCTCATATTTGAGATCAGCCCATCAAAATATATAAGGATATGATAGTGCTCTGGGTTTGACCACTTTCTTTTTTTTGTGTGGCTATGTAATCATTACGGCAGAACTTAATATTTAGACATACATTTGGGATAATTTCCTTATAAACCTGCATTTCCTTTACATCTACTAAATATATTTGTTGATATTCCATGTGATCTAGAGGTTAATGCAATAGATTTTCCATATTTTGTAAAATTGAAAAATAATTCGTGAAATAATCTTAAAAACTTGTTAACGTAAGATTAATTGAACTAGCGATTTGAACTAAAACTCATTTCTGTGACGTAGCTTTTTTCTCTACAATTTATATTTTACTAATTAAGGCGGTTTTTCCGTGAAATTATATATCTCACACCTTCTTAATTATTAAATCCATAAACAATAATATCATTATAAACTCATACGTGAGATTTGGGGGTCCGCTGTCGATCAAATAAACAAAAATGTTTACTATGACTTTACATAGAGCATGTTCGCAATATACTCTCATTCGGACCATATAATGTGATAAATGAAATATCTAGTGATCCTTCGTAGATACCAAAATTGAAACTTATTTACGCAGATTCCAAATATATAAAAAAGCAATCTCATTTTCGATGCTTTTATAAAGATATTTTAATACGAAATACGAGTTTTCTTTGTTTTTGGAAAATAAGGAACTGAATGCAGAAACTGAAATATGTATTAGAAAATTCGTTTTTTATAATTAATTAATTTCTATATGACAGTTATTTCCTATTGAACAAGTATTATAAATTTTGTAGTATTTGCTATCGTGGTCATGAAAAACCACCTTAAGTTACAACGCGTAAAAAAAATCGTTTTAAATATAATTCTTTAGTTTTAGCATTCGAATTCTCGTTACTTTTAGGTGAACTGTGGTTGCCCCAGCCCCAAAGACCTGAAAAGGCCAAGCTTTCTCTCAGGTAAACCGGAAGACCGACCGTTCCCAAGCCCAGCGCGTCCTGAGGACGACCGCTTCAGCCTCGACAGCAAGGACTCGAAAGACTACCGGAAGTTCAGCGACGACTCGTACGAGACCTCGTCCTGCCTTGACCGTCAGGGTCCGAACAACGACGACGACAAATCGCAGGACCGTTTTTCCACGACATCCTCGTCGTCGCCCATCATCGTCGAGAGGACAGAGTCAAAACCCCTCCACTTGATCCTACCCTCGTCCACTAGCATCATCACAACGACGACGTCGTCGTCGTCATCGTCATCGGCGACGTCACCAAAGCCACAGTCAGTGAGCAGCAGTATAAGCAACTTCTCGGTGCAGAGTTTGGCCGGCAGCGCCTCGAGCTCGCCCCGAAGTCACGTCATATGAAGGCCGCTTCCGGTTCTCCCGGACCTTAACTTCCGGGGGAACCACATCGGCTGGCCGCCACCCACGGGTACCGCTTCGTCGGCCGAATGGTGGCGCAACGCCGTCCAGGTCCCAGCCTCCATACTCTCGCCCATCCCCACCCAGGTGACAGCTACGAACCTCAGCACCACGACTGCTACTCTGTCCAGCTCGTCACCTGTCTCCATGCTGAATACCGCCGGTAGCGGCAGCAGCGGCAGGAGCCTCGAGGACGAGATTATCGCGGCGAGGAACCTGGCCAGGACGACGACCGCCAGGCCATCGTCCGTCGCGAGTGTTCAGTAAGCGCAAGTCGATTGTCAACCCTTTTGTATATTATTATATACATATTGTTTCCTATTGCGGTCTCGGCCTGTTGGCCTCCGTTGCCCTTGGCGTGTTCGAGGTTTGAATTGCAGCTGGGTATTGGGAGTGGATTATTGGATTTCAGCTCATTGGACTTTATTTACGTGAACTGCCGTTTAACTGAGTTTAGAATTCAATTTTTATGAAATAGTGTCACTTTGAGAAGATAGTCAAGATACAACAATGGTCAGAGTGGCAAGGTTGGATATTATTTAATATTCAGCCGTGGTAGTCTGACCATCAGACTCCATTTTCAATAGGCTATCTTTATTGCTCTCAGCTGCGTAATACGAACAAGGATAGTAGATAAAGTATCAGAGTTTTTAAAACTATTACTTCTACTACATGGTATTAATACATTTATTATTACTTAACTAACTTTCGCCATTATTCTTAACTCAAATACCTCGATGCAATTCAAAAGCTACATTTATCTGGAAATATTTAGCACGAAGCCAAAAAAAACGTTTTGTAAACAATATTCCAACACTGATAATGTTTTTATTCTTGTACACGTCGAGCATTAAAAAATTCGAAAAACTCTATTAAATATCCAATCCGCGCTTAATAAACAATTTTCTTGGATTCCGCGATGTTATTTCCGTCCGGCGTGAACGCGAACAGATTCGTTACGATTGTAAATGTTATATTATCCGCTTCTCGACAAATTCCACGTACACATATTTATCGTACACGCGTATTTTGGTATACGAATTTTTTTTAAATTACAACGCTCCAAGTCTCTCGCTTACTATATGCATATCCTTTCAATTCAAAGCAATTCGAGCCATCGAACGCGAAAACCTTGACGGAAAATAAAGGTAAAAAGGGGAAGGAAATGGAATCCTCTCCCTCTCTCTCTCTCTCTCTCTCTCATACACACACGCGCGCGCTGTGTCCATGTCCGGAAGAGAGAGAGCGACAATTTTTTGGTCATTAAGCACGAAAATGAGTGTGTCTATCCGATCTGCACTTTCGCGCATATATATTGGGAGAGAAAAATTGCATTTTCCCCGAGCCATCAAAAGGAAACTGAGAGGGGATACGACACGTAGAAAAAAAACGATGAAGAAAAAGACTTTCGTAAGCGGAAAAAGCTGAGTCTCCGGCGGAATTATACTGCGAAATCGATACGCAAAATCCCTACAAAGGCCGTGTGTGGTCCAATTTTGACGAGAGAGAGGGAGAGAGAGAGGGAGAAAACGAGATAACCAAAACATATTATGCCCGAGATAGAAGCACGCGTGTATGTATGTGCGTACGCGTACTTATTTCCCCTATTAGAAACGTCGAAAAAGCTCGCCTTTGCCGGCTGCCCATGCGAAATAAGCTCGCGTCGAGAGTTTCAATGCAAGGGCACGCGCGTATAGTGTGTATATGTGGATTTTGAGTACTGGAAAAATTGCGCCGCCGGCTAAACGTTGCTCGAGGATTTCACTAGGGGGACACGGAGAGACGCGCGCGGAAGGTTTTGGTTTGAAAGGAGCTGGCGGCTGTTATTTTTCGACTTGAATTCCAATAGGAAATCGGAGCTTCCTCAATTGTATAGCGCTCGAAATGCTTTGAAAGTGGGTTTTGCTAAATTTCCATTGATGATTATCAATTTCCCCGGTTCTCGTGATTTGATTGAGCAGTAGACTTGGAGTTGAACACGATGTTTTCGATGAAAGAAACATATTTTGATAATTTAGGAAGGGATATTTTTATGATTTCACTAATACTTTTATGCGAATACGATCGACCGTGTAATTCTTAAGTTATATACCGATAATGATAGACATAATCTTTACGGCATGCAATATTTGAATTATATGTTTGATACAATTTTGTTATCCAGTGTAAATGCGTTGTTAATCAAAGTTTTTCTTTGAGGAATATAGATTAAATGTTTTATTTCTATATAAATATTATTATTTGGAACGTTCCTAATTGTTATTGCTTGTAATTTTTTGAAACCAATGATTTCTAGTGTTAAGACGATTGTAGAATTATGCACAATCTTTTTTACTAATATGGTTTTTTTAATCGCGTACTGATTTTTTGAAAATTTATGTACCTATGCAAATATTGATTAAATATAATTATGTAAAATAAATATAATAAGACAGTACTTATTTTACATACTCAATGCAGCGATATAATAATGACTATTGAAATATTTCAATACGATTTTTCATATTGTAACATATTATTTACTTCTCACAATGTATTTCTTGTTTAACATTTCTATTGTACAAATTGCGTATAGTTATAAAATAATATTACTAGTGGATTACGTATTGAATTGTGCCAAATCATTTTATTTCATATCCAAAACGTTGACTAATTTACGATGTTATTTTTATTAGTTGAAAAGTAGTAGTTCGTTAAAAAAAAAGTATAAAAATGTAAAGTACTTAGTCCAAGTTCTGTGATCTACAATGGTAGGTTTTTGAATGAAATGAAAAACCATATCACTTCAACAACTGTATAAATTATATAAAATACGTATATGTATCGAAGAAAAAAAAATTGTAAACCCTAGAACGTTGATAAAGTAATTCTCTGTAAAATTCCGAATGAATATTTGCCTGTTACAATCGCAATCATCATTTTTAGGCTAATCAACTTTCTTAACACAAAGTCACTTAAAGATAAGAGAGAAAATAGTTGCACACGTAGCATCATTCGCAAATAAGAGAATCGAAACTAAAGTGTAGCCGCATTACCACGTGTCCGCAATTGACTTAATCTACAGTTCTATATGGATTCGTATTAAGGGAAAAACTAGAAAAAAATCTTATTGTTACATGTCACTCGTGACGTTCCTCTGTAATATAAAATGACATTTGTAAATAAATTTTAAACTAAAATGCATTAGATTAAAGAAACATTTAAAAATAATCAATTAACTCTTTTCATCAATCAATGTTCCTATATATAATATCCAAACCAAAGATTTCTTTTTTTGAAATAATTTAATTTCATAATTGTACGCTTGGAATAGATTGTTTTTATTTTCTATTAACCTTATATTCCCAAAAATCTGCAATAGATTTTAATTTACTATTTATTTTGATTTGATAAAAAGTTGTAATATCTTGATGTAGTTCTCGATTTTCACACTTACCTATATTAACATATAGATCAAACATCAAACTCGAGAATAAAATTATTTGACTACTTACTTTCAGAGCTTTAAGAAAAAGTAAACCTTACCAATAACAGAGAACCCAAACATCTCTTTCTCCAAAATGGAATACCCAAGTACATTTCTACATTAAATACAAGACACTCCTGATAATACGGACACAAACCCGAGCAATTCCGACTCGCTTGAATACCTCGAGAAATTAATTCGCCCACTTGCTCTCTGTCTCTCTCTCTCTCTCTCTCTCTCTCTCTCTCTCTCTCTCTCTCTCTCTCTCTTCCCATCCCTGGAAGCGTTTACCCAGCCGGTTAATGCACGAGCGAGCGCGCTAACTTGCCTCGCGAGTTTAATTGGCGGTCTCGGCGATAACATCGTTATACGCGCATTATACGACGAGACGATCGACTTGTGTGTAGTAATATCTACACACGTGCTCGCGCGATTGAGAGACGCGCGCGTTGAAAGTTCAGCTGTGCTCTAGGAGATAATTCGACGGCGGTTAATTACGGGGAGCGAGCTGTGAGATTATTGTGCTGGTGGTGTGTAACTTGCTGCGACATCTTCGTTGGAAATCGCGATGCGTGGATGTATCTGTACAGGTGTTACTCGACTCCGACTACCGGGATGAATTTCGTTTTTGTAAAGTAAATTAACCGATGTTGGCGATAACAGTGTCAAGTAATTTCTCAAGCGAATCGTTGTCGCAGTAGTATGAGTAATGAAATAATGAACCAAGGGAATGCATATACACACGATATTTTTATTAGTTACAAAAAATTATTTCTTGTTATTGTTGGAGGAGTACGGATAAAGTATAAATTTGTTTGGGAAGTTAACGATATAATTTATTACTTTGTGCGGTTTGAAGAAAATACATTACTTACATAGTGATAAAGTGTCACATAGTAAATACAAAGTATATCACGCAGAGATAAACTCCAAAAGTTTGCTCCTCTCTTGTTCTTCTACCCAACACATCTATCACGAAAAATAAAGATGTTTCGGAGACCACGGAATTTGAAAACGAAATATATAATACCGTGCACAGAATAAAAATTGTTTTATTTAGCATCTGTGGAAATTAATTATTAATGATATCCAAATAATAATAATGAAAAATACTATTGTCTGTACTTTTATAATTGATAATGTCGCCTCGTGTAATTAACATTAGGTAATGAAAAAGTTCATTTATCATTTATTAAATAATAACATTAATAAAATCTCTCCAATTCAATTAAGACAGGTGACGCTGAAATTCTACCAAAATTAGTATCTTTATATAAGTTGCTTTCTTTCCTCTGTGATTCTATTTTCTTAAATCTAACTGTAATAAATCATCAATGATCCATGCAAAGAAACACGACTAAAGTTAAAATTAAACAGTCATTAGTAGAAGCAAAACCGCCACAAACAATTCACAAACTACCCCAGCAGCAGCGAAATAAAGATCGAGTCTCGCTCGCTCTCGAGAAATAAGGAACTCTCTTTCTCTCTCTCTCTCTCTCTCACACACAGTCTCTCCCCCTTCGCCCTTCCTTTCTCACCGCGCACCGTGTTTTATTTCTGATAGCGTCGGCGCGAGCGCGCCGGGACATTATCGCTACCGCAAAAGACCCTTTCTTCCCCCATAAAGGCAATCACGCTTTCTCCGTGCCGAGATAACAGCAGAATGGAGAATGGCGGAGGAGAAGGAACTGAGAAGGTGGAGGTGGAGAAGAGAGAGGGAGAGAGTCTTCTTATTCTCTATCATTTTTTTAAGACCTATAACTATGTATGAACGAAGGAGGATTCTTTCAGCAGACCCGAGATTTCTTCATTTCATCGGGAGAAAAAGAGGGAGGAGAGATGAAGTCTTTTCTCTTTGCGGCGGTGGTGTATTCTGGTGAGAGTTGTGAATTTGAAACTTTTCCGCTGGATGGAAATTGGTTTTTATTGTTTTAAATTTTCTAGTTTTTAAGTTTAACGTTGGTATACTCAAATATCAATTATTTGGTAGTATTTTACCGCAATACTCACGGCTTAAATCATTTTTAATTACACTTATAATTAATCATTACACGGTAATAGGAGGCCAGAGTCTCTTATTCGATATTTATAAAGTTCATATTTAAAAAAACATTTTTATAATTACTTATTTTAATTGTACGAACTTAATTTGAACGTTTATTTTATTAAAAAAATGCAACCGTTCTTGATAGTCATTTAATAATATTTATTAGTCTGAAGAAATAAGAAAATAAAAATTGGAAAATATATTCAGGAATTTTATACATCCTTAGAATTCGAATTAAGCATTGACTTTCATTGTACATTTATTCAAAACGTAGAAACATAATATTGTTGCATAAGTCATTTATTTATTATTTAATTTATTTAGTATTTATAAGCACTTACATTCAACGACATAAGATCGAATATCCTTATTTTTTGTAAAATATCTTCACAGTACAAAACTTTCATATATATTTCTCTAAATCTACCAACTAACAAAGAATACTCTAATTAATACGTAAATATCGTCATCTACAGTAACAATAATCAAAATTTCAAGTATCTCCCAAGTACACACCCGCACACACATCTTAACCCTTTCCACATCTTCATTCTTACAACCAAAACTACCACCGCGACGAGCCGCCTCACACGCGAGACCTGCAAAATTCACGCCCGGCAATCGCTCCGCCAGCAGCAGCAGCAGCAGCAGCAGCAGCAGTAGCAAGAAGAGCCCCGCATAATCGCGCACGACGTTCCCTACTCCCACCTCCGTTTTACGGGGTAGGACGCGCGCGAGGGCGAATCCTTATCTGGCAGTCCGGCGCACGCGGGGCGGCAACGAGGACATTCTTCGGCTACAATGCCACCTACAATCGAGCCGCGAGCGCTTCCGCGCATACTAATGGAGTGCCGACGACGGCGACGACGCTTTCTGCGTCTCTCCCTCTCACTCTCTCTCTCGCGCGCGCTTGCTCTGTACTCTTTCTTTCGAAGATTCCGGGCCGTCTTTGTGAGGGATTGTTCGTTAGAAGTTACGTGTAAAGAGAAAGAGAGAAAGAGACGAGTGTGTGTCAGCTGAGCGAAAAGTAAAATGCGCTGTGGGGCGATGTTATTTTTTGGAAAATTGAAAGGCTGGGGTGAGGTTTGCTTGAGAAGAAGTTAAGGTATCGGATATATTTTTCAATTCAAATGAGAATCGTTCGCTGTTGAATGTTAGTTGAATGTTTCTAAGGTAAAAGTCGGGCGACTAAAAAACAAAAATTTATTTGATATTTTGAGGCTTTATTGCAGAATTCAAAGAATATCAAATACTTAGTCTAAAAAATCACCATATGGGCTGTTTAAGAATACAAGCTTACATAACGCACTTACGCATACTACGAATTAAAGTTTGTTAAAAGAAAAGGAATAAGGTAAAAGAAAGGTAAGGTACTTATGTCACTCAAGATTCTTTTCTCTCATTGTCGTTCCAGGGACATAGAAATGAATATATTTTTGTATAATTAATGTTAAATTAGGAACAGAGTTGTTAGTATCAACATTATCTTCTGAAATAAGAAATGTATGTATAACTAGAAAGATATTTTAAAAACTATTCCAAACAGAAAATTGTTTTTCAAATGATGCTTCGATTGAATATCTTGACACATTACGATGCATAATTATCCATAGGAATCCATACAGGATTTAAAGTAATTTTAATTCTAATATTTCTTTATATAAGCACTTTCAGGTAGGTATGGATCATAATTTGAATAGTCATGTTTCTAAGTGCAAAAATCTTTTGAAAATTATAGATTCAAATTTTCAATAATTAAAAAGAATAATATTCTTATTAATTCACAAATATAAAAAAAATAAATATTTTTTAGTCTTAGTTATTAATTATTAATATTATCATTTGAATTGAAAAAAATAGTATCAATCGCACAATTTTCCTTTGCTGCAAATAAGTGAAAAATATGGTTTTCCAGGCACTGAAATATGTGAATGAAATACGCCCCCACTGTGAATGGCGCTTTATTCGGCTGATGATTGTGTTACCGACCGAATCATCAGAGCACAAATGTCATAATTGCAGTACTCGTGCGTCACCGATAAACTCCCCGAGCTAAATGAAAGGGGATGAGTTTCGGTCAAATGTATTCATTCGGCGCTTTGTGCTCCCCGACAGGCATTCTCGACTCGATTCTTTGACATTTTATCACACAAATAAATTGCCAAAAATTAACTGTACAGGTATAATCAGACTGTTTTGCTTCAGTTTACTTTACCTTGTATTGATTTTTCTTACATTTAATAATTTAAATTTTTCTAAGTATAACTACTTATGTAATTATGTGTTATAGAAGGAACAAAGCTAATTGTAGTTATTTATTTTAAATTCATCGTAATATTTACGGTTATATTAATTGTTTAGAATCAATTGAAGAATAGTATATAACTAAATTAATTTTTCATGTCATCGAATATTTATAATAAAACATGCAAAACATTAATATTTCCTTTTGTTAATTAGTACAATAATTATGATAATTTAGTATTCAAAATCTACTGCACACTTATTCCAAGAAAAATTTCAGAAATCCCTTCAATCATTTAAAACTTTTCAAAACCACTGCACCCTTAAATATGAATTCCCATAATTTGCGTCAGCGTGCGCCTTTTTTCCACGCAAGATCATTCGACTAGTGCTTTGTCTCGCTCGTTCCCACCCGCGCTTTCCTACAGATCAGGAACTCCTCCTTTAGCTCTCCCCTCCCTCCCCTCGCCTCGTCCTTCCGTTCTGCAAGTCTCCGCCCTAATATCATCTTACGCCGTATCCTTTTCTCTCAATTTCAGTATCTCGCTCGTCCCCATCTCTCTCTCTCTCTCTCTCTCTCTCTCTCTCTCTCTCTCTCTCTCTCTCTTTCTCTCTCTCTCTTCTTCTTCTTCTTCTTTCTCTCGACGCGACCCTCGGGCAACTCTCACTTCATCCCTTTTTTTGCTCACTTTGGGAATTCTTTCTCATTCTCTTACCGTCTCTCGTCGTCTTTTATTTCAGCTGCGATATCAAGATTTATGCTTATATATGGGAGAAAGGAAATCGACGCTAGTCGACTTACGTCTGTAAAATGAAATGAGTTAAGAATGATAAGTCATTATCATACAAATATGTTATTATTGTGTAAAACTTATTATAAATTCTAAAATATAAACTTAATTGATTGCCAGAATAGAAATAAAAATTATTTCGTGTTAATTAATATAGGTATGTTCGTAAATAATATAAATTTAGACAAACAATTTCTTAAATCGTTTATAAAAAAGTGAATTACAAGAAATTAAAATGAAACTTAATACAGGTATTACGTATTGCAAACAACGTTAAGTGGATTAACGATAAGACTAACTGAGCACACATTGACAATTGGCTTTACTGCAGTTAATCCATTATTTAACCTACTGCAGTTTTTCTAAAAATACTATCCTTCTCTGTCTAGTTTGAAAACATTTGGCTTTCTGTATCTACCTTTTAAAGTCTCATTCCATTCTATCGATATCTACCTCGGTTACAATGGTAAACATCAGATAACAACGGAAAAAAGACAGCAAACGCCTTCGTAACCCACATAGCTGAACCTGAACCTGAACCTGACCGTGCCCTCCTTTCCCTTTACCCCTTCCCGCTCTTGTCGCCCTATCTTTTTCCCACCCTGCCCGAGTGGGCGTCACTGGCGCTCAATGAGGCATTCAGAGTCTCACTCTCTCTCTCGCGCGCGTGGGTGTGAGCCAACCACGTTATCCCTAGACAAACCCGAAATCATCGCGCGCCAACGTGATTATAGGCGCGCAAAAAAAGCGCGCCAATGCGATTATGAGCAAAAACACGAGGAAACCGTGGTATTGTTTTTTTCGTAAGCGCGTTATCAGGAATGTTAATTCTTCCTGATTAGCCAGTATTGAGATTTGTGTAGAGGAGAGATTTTTCGTTATTGGGAATCGACGCGAGCTTTCGGAATATATATTGTCCGAGCGCAAGGTGAGAGTGTATCGCAGTTGTATTCAAGTGGAACGAGTAAACATCCGGTCGGGCGTGCGATCGCGAAGGTTTCTTTTTTAATCTAATCGCGCTGATGTCCAAACAAATGATATCGGTGCATACGTGTGTGTAGAGGCATTATTTAATAATTATTCTAGAGTATATATTCTGTTCTTACTTTTTTCGAGCCGTGAAATTGGTTTAGTGACACCGAAGAAAATAGATATTCTTTTCTTTAGTCGTATCAATTTAAAGACATTTCTTTATGCACACATTAATAATTGATGTGTATTTCTTATGCTACTAACTATTCATACTAGTATGTTGATTAATTTAGTATTAATAAATCTATAAGAGGAGTAAAAATCAATAATAAAAATTATCATTCATGGTGGAAAGTGCAATCATAGCTTGTTGCTTTTATATTGGGCATAAATTTTCGCTATATATAGATAGCCACGAAATAAAAAGTTGATAAATATTTAAATAAAAACTCAGATATAAATGAAGATTGAATGTTTTATAATCTAGATTGGAGAGAGCCAGGCCTCTATATCATGGATTCAGCTCAAACATTAAGATATATTTTTTTATGTAGAAATATGAAGAAAGACGCAATATAAGACTCTAACGTAACCAAAAACTAAATTTTATTTTTATTTTGAAAAACAATGTTTGAAAAAGCCTCTTCTTCAAATGGTATAACTGTTTAATCTTCGAAATACTTAAATTTTGTTTCAAAAAGAAATAATCAAACTAAAAAAATCTTCTTAACAATCAAATATACACAAAATCAAACAAAGAATTTTCTGTGATTAACAGTGCATTTTTGTTACTCAACTTCAAATTTTCATAAATTTAAGAAAAAACGATATTTTTCACTTTTCAAAAATGTAAATGAAAGATTATTCTCAAAATCGTTCTCAGTTCTACTTCCTCTTTTTAAAAGGATGCTTAAAACTTTCCAAATTAAATGATTATTGTTTCAAAAAGAGACCTTTTTCAAGGTTTTTGTTCAAAATTAAGTTAAAGATAACCAAAACTTCAGTTTCTTTTAGCGTTAAAATATAATATAATGACTCACTACATACTTTTGCATCCAAAAATATATCTAAAAATTTGAGCCCAATCCGTGAGCCACAGCCCAAACTATCTTCTAATAAGTTTTTGTACATGTATCTAAAGTGAAAACGAGAGACGCCAGTAATAAAGATATATGTAAATACTCACTAGCACAGGAATCAAAGATACTTTAAACTGAATATGACACAACAAACGTTCCTACTATCCTAAAACTTTCAATAACTAAAGCAACCAATCGACCAACCCTAGCTCGACCTGAACCACCACGACCTGTCCATCGCCAGAACCCTCGACACGCGTAGCTGGCCGGCATCAAGTAGCGTTAAAGTCGGCGCGAAGTCGCTTAATTAGGAGGCAACGGCGGCGGCCGAACGACAGAGAGGGAGGCAGAGAGAACCAAGGGCGGCCCTCATTGTCCGGCAGTGTTGACTTCCGGGGCCCCCTCTCTCTCTCTCTCTCTCTCTCTCTCTCTCTCTCTCTCCGGCGGCGCTCTGATTGTTTCATTGTTTCCGACCCCACTGTCGAATGCCGCCGCGCTGAATGGCGTTATTGTTATTTCGGCGCTCGCGCGCGCGCGCATGTGTACGGCCACGGGTACAATTGTGGCCCCGTAGCCGCTTATAGGGAGTCGGTTCTCTGGTTGTTGCGCGGCTGTTTCGATTTTTTTTGCTCTCTCTCTATTTTTCGATGGTTCTAGTTTTTTCAGAATCTGTGTTGAGTCGTGGTGTTTAAATATAGGTAAAATCGGCTAGTAAGCGGTAGATAATAATGGAGGTTTTCTCGTTTTGGTATGGTAGTAATGAGCAGATATATTTAGCAGTCCAATCAGTAGCTTTTATTAGGAGTGTTAAATGATATAATCATACCTGAATGGTCAGTGAATAGGTTCAAGAATTAGCAGGAAATAAGCTTAACTCTCACGAATGTTTACTCTTGCGATTAATTTAAGTATATTTATGAAGATAGTAAGAAAAACAGTAAAAAAAATAACGAAATTCATCAGTTGTTTAATAACTATGAAAAGCTTTTTCTACTATTATTCAATTAATTGGCATATTACTGAAACACCATATTGTGATAAGATAGCTTATTAGTTCAATACTTTTTGTAGAATACGAAAATCTTTATTACTTTATTCGGTCGTATCTTTTCTCCTGTCATTATTAAAATGTAAGTCTATTACTTGGCATTTTTCGAGCAATAAAATTAGCAACTACTCTTATTACTCATTACTCTTATTTACATCGAAAACAATATATTCTCAAACTAACATACTTATTATGATAATTTTTTGTTCTAAAATAGTTAATGCTTCAATAAGAGTATATATAGAGTAATAATTATAAAAAATACTTGAATAAAAACAATATTTTTTAAACATAAATAAGTACAAGAATATTTTAATATCCCGAACTTTATCAAAAGTTTCAATGTGTAACACTAAAGTTAATCTTACTGAATTCCACATATATATTTTAAAAAGCTTCTTTTTCTAGCCACATCGCACAAAGAAACATTCTCACGGAAATCTTATTTTCCAGCCGAACTATGTCACTTTCATAAAATTCGGCGCGCACCATCTATGAATCTCCGACGATCTATGCCTTCCTCTCTCACTAACCGTTCTCGAAAAGGCGCGCACCCTAAAGATCTATCCTCTCTCCTCGCACACCCACTTCTCTTTGCTCTCCAGACCCGATCCAACTTCTCCCGTCCGCACGCTCTTACCAGTGAGCATAAGTCAACGGATTCCGCGAAATCGATCTCTCTCTCTCACGTTGGACGCAGAAAAATATTAAGATACAGAGAGCTCGTGTGTACTGTGGCCACTCTTTGAAAGCCCGATACCATCGTCGCATTTCCCCTCCCGCTCGTACATACATACACACACGGGGGTGGCAACGAAATACGCGAAATTCAGAGGACCACACTATCTTATCGCAGGGTCAGTTTGCGGCCGCGTGCGACATTATGCGAAATTGAAAAACCGAACAGGGCAGCCGCGCGAGAATAGACGACTTCCGGTCAGTGAAGACGGACGCACGCGCGCGGGAGTATGAACGTTCCCTTCTTCTTTTTTTGATCTTTTTGTGGAGGATATGCTGCGACACGTGTATGTGAGTTGCGAGGGTTTATGAGAGGGTTTTAGGGTGGATATGCTCGTGTTGTCATAGGCACGGAGAGATTCTTTTATCGGGAGAGATGAAGATGGGAGGGAGATGAGCACGAGTGGGTCAGAAAACTGGTTTTTCGGGGGAAAAGGGTGTAGTGGTACTTTAGTGGCTTGTAACGAAAAATATAGAGGAGAAAACTTCGTGCGTTTGTTGTAAGAATATTCAGTTAAGGCTTTTCTTACTACTTATATTGATAGAATAACAGAGACGTTCGTTGTAATGTGAGAAATGAAGTTAAGCTATCGGGTAACCCTAAGACTTTGTTTATTCACTTTTCTATAGAACAAATATATAAAATTAAAAATTTATTGAAATGAAAAATCAAAGATATTAAATAATAAGTGCCAAACTAGAAAAATTTTACAATATAAAGCTGTTGAAGTTGCTTTTAATACGAATTTCATTTCTGATAATAATTCATTTGAAAAATAAATAGTCAACTAAATAATTTATGATCCATTATTTTGTATTAAAGCTTAAAATAAATCTTGTGAAACATACTTGTAGGCGACTTAACCATATTCGAAATAATTACTGCAATACTCCGTGAACACTTTGTCTTGACTAAAGAACGTAAACTTCGATCGATATAGACTCACACACATCGTACACTTCCTAATACATATACAAATTCCATATACAACATTCTTACTACACTGAGAATAATCAATATGGGAATACAGAAACTACAATAACCAACACAGCAAAAATCTATTCCTCCTCTTCGTTTCTTGAGATCGAAAACAAAATGTCGTAAAGTCGAGAATTCCAGGGATGGTAGAGCTAACCCCTTTGGGCGACATATCAGCGCGCATCGGTTGGAAGATATCGTCGAGAGAAAGAAATAGCTGAAAATAGAGATCTTCACTTGCATCTCGGTTCTACGCGTATATATCGAAAGTGTGTGAGAGAGAGAGAGAGAGCGGGGGTCGACGAGAGAGTTTGGCGAAAATAGAAATAAAAATGGAAAGCCGGCCATTATGGGCCCGGCGAAAAGGCGAAAAGCATGACGCATGGCGCGAAGCTGCCTCGAATTGATACTTCCCGAAAAGGAGCCGTTACGGGACGATTAGACGGTGGAGTTCACCACGTCTTTAAGTGCCAGCGAGGAAAATTGATTTCCAGAGTTGGTCGGAGATTTTACTTTGTTTTTCACTATAATTCTTGGTATATAACGATCGTAAAAGGTCAGTTGGATGATTGGAAGTTAATATTTTCGAATATTGCTTTGTAGTTCTGAAGCAATCTTTGAAAACGGCTATAAGGTAAATAGAGTAGCGAGTTGATACATCGACTGAATGGTAACGATTATAGCTTCGAAATCCAGGAAAATGGTAAATACTGGGAATTCTTGCGAAAATAAGGTGTCAAGCACAAATGGCACTATATACTGCGCTTTCTAATATCGTTTGCGTAGGCATTTTGTAAATAGTACTGTGACAATATTTGTGCCAAATAGACACACGTAAATAATAATTTTACTGTAATAACAGAAGATTAAAAAAAATATTTATAACGTTATGGTGTTTCAATGTCAGTTTACATTAAAACGTCATCTATTAACCGTTACAATGCAATAAACTATTTCTAATACTAATGACATTATTTTTTTTGTTATTTATTTAAATTAAATCAGCATAAACACTCGACATTAAATGCACAACAATCCTATCACGCTCACACACATCCACAAAAAATCACGCGCGCGTCTCAATGAGATTAACGGCTCTGTCGAAAACTCCGAAATATTACAAATAATACCCAGTTTTAATACACAATGCTCGCTGAAAGAACGCAAAAAGTATAGTATACACAGTGTGGCATTATTAGACGTATAAACACACACATCACATATAATAACGCTCGCACGCGCATTGTCTCGCGAAGCATGCATTATATTTTCAAGAGCGCGAAAAAGCTCTGACGCCTGCACACACGACGACGATGTATACATACGTGCATACACGGCTGGCCGAACGCGCGGCGCATATAATGGAATATCCGCGGGCGTCGACAAAAGACGGATTTGTCAGTCGAGATTTTTCTCACTCGTGCCCGCGCGCGCGTATATACATTATATGACGCGGGGAAAAACAGTGAGGAAGAATGTGTGAAAGGGAGAGAGAGAGAGAGAGAGTGGAGGGGGTTGTAGACGGTGCTATATGGGTTGGGAAGAGAAGAACGGAGGAGATGTTCCTAGCACAAAAGCGCGCGCGAGGGAGAGAGAGAGAAAGATAGAGCTATTCAAGAAATCGTGTCAACGCGATATCAATGCGAGCGCTTTTGTAAGACGATTGGTAAGTTGCTACTACTAGGCCTCGCTGCACAATGCTCGCGCGCTGGGTTATTCAATCGTGATGTTGACTTTGTAGACTGGGTGCTTTCTTTTTGTTTGTTCGTGTACGTAGTTTGAGAATTTTTTGGTAATGGGAATATTAAATTTAATCTTTTGGTTGGATATGAAAAGTAAATAGTAATTTTTTACGGTAATGTTTGGGTTATAAATCTATTACACGGAGAGAAATTTATTTGTAAACTTCACTTTTTTTATAAGAAAATTTACTATTTTTATAGTAGCGCTAGGACTAGGACTAGTAATTTTAAGATTTTATTAGCAAATTTTTCTATTTGAAATAATACTTTTTCTGATTGCTGCAAAAATAATAAAAAGTAGTACTATTTCAAATAGTAAAGTTTGCTCTAAAACTAAGAAAAATTAATTTTAAGAAGTAAAATTACTATTTAAAACAGTACAAATCCCTCATGTCGAGTGTGGCCCAGCGCTACTATAAAAATAGTAAATTTTCTTATAAAAAAAGTAAAGTTTACATATAAATTTTTCTCCATGTAGGCAAAAATAATGACTTGAAAATCAATATTCTCGTTTTTGCTATAACTGTTAACTAGTTGACGAATGATTTGTTGGTGTAGTTTCTTGAAAATTTACTTTCATTATGCCATAATAATTAATAACAAATTGATACTAGTAATTATCAATAAGACATTTTTAATATGTTTAGTACATTTATATTGGGTAAAAGCATTTTATATCAACTTTGTAGTACGCCGAAAAATTACAAACCATTTCATCCACATTACCATTTACATACAATTACTTCCCGCCGATTTCCAATCAATTTTTACACCCTATACACACCGAGCTTACAAGCCATTGTGCCGTATTAATTACATCCCCGCACCCTCACTGCGGCCTTTCCGCACCAGCGTAGCGCACTGCAAAAAAAGATTAACTCGCGTTCGCGGCTTATAGGAAACCGCGCCGCTCGCTGCTTAATACCGCGCCTCATAATTCGTGCCTTTAAATTCGCGGTAATTGAATCCAACCTGAGAAAGAGCGAGAGAAGAGATTGCCTCTCGTAAAACGCGTCGCGCTCACGAAACCGAAGCTACTACCGGCGGTAGGCGGAAGCGCGAAAAATAGAAGATTAGCATGGGAAAAGATGAAGACCGGGGGAAAGTGAGAATGGAGAGAAGATGGGAGGCCGGCTGGCTTATCAAGGATAGATTATTCTCGAGAGTAAGAGAGAGAGAGAGAGAGAGAGAGAGAGAGAGAGAGAATCATCAGCGAAAATGAAAACGCCTTCGTTTGCAGCAACAGCGGCTGGCACTGGTGAATTAATTGCTCTCAATTACGCGAGCGCGCGTCCCCCGGAGCTGCAGTTTAACTCGAGAATTCCCACTGACATTGTCGACATTGTCGTAGCGAATTATAATTGTCTGGCAATATTTATCAGGGGGTTGGAAAAGATGCCGAGCTTTTATCGAGGAGCATAGAGTGCTCGTATTAATTTCCCGTGGTGAGTTTGGATATACACTTTATTGTACCGCAGCTCTCCAGGTCTTTATTAAAGCTTTTAGCTATTCATTATCTTTTCATTTGCGAATAAAGAATGAAATTACACTCTTCAGGTGATCTCAAGCTCTCGAGTAAAGCTACATTCTATTTTCCCTAAAAGAGTATTTTATTATCAGTAGAAAAAGTATTTTGCATAATTAAACGTGAAGTATTTTGTGCACGGTTGCATTAACATTATAGCTAAAGCACAATTTAGAAGTATGATATTTCAAAAACCGGAATTACAAACAAACGCTATTGTGCGTCGAGCACGTGACTGCGAACAAAATACGTGAGTTTATTTTACATACATTGTCATCATTTAGCTGTTATATATTGTCATTTTATTGTACTGTATTGAATGTCTCGTCAATAGTGCTTATTTCTATAATAATAGTAATCCATTGCATGTAAAATCGATGATTGTTGCGTGAAATAACTAAAAAAGACTTTTTTTAATTTGTCATCAGATATAAAGTGTATTTAAATTTTTGGATGTTGCTGCTAAGTCGAATAAAACTGCCAAATGCTTCTAAAAGGGTTCCACGTACGCATCATTCAGAGATATTAATGATTATAATCACGTACCATTTCCAAAATAATCTTCTCTCATCACAACCTAGTTATTCTCGAAGCATTGAAATCCCCATTCCAAGCTCCACCAGGGAACTTCAAAACAGAATCCATAACGGAACAAATACCCGACGCCCATTCGCCACCGATTTCAATAATCAAAAGAGAGGGAGCGTGAAAAAGGGTTAACCGGACAATCCGACCTTCGACACACGCATGTCCCCAGAGGGACATCGATACGGTGAGTTTCCGTTTGTCTTTGCTTTCTCTTTCTGTCTCTCCTTTCGAGGGCCCGCGAGACGAGAGGCTTTGAGATACTCATGGGTATTTTCTACGCGGCCCTTTGACCCGCTCGCATTCTCTCGAGTGCGTGTCCTTTTGCGGACCCGACTCGAGTGGCTCGTACTTTGGTCAACGTTTGTACGGATATATAGCGGTGGGCTTATCCGAGGGGAGAAAAGACGATTCAACGTTCTTTTTCCCTCGAGTGCTTGTTATTGAGGACCGCTGTAGACGATCACGATTGCTTTTTTTTCGCAAGCAAGACGAAGTAGTTCGGTTTTTAGGTCAACTGTAAAGGTACATAACTAGTAAGTAAAGTAGCTTTCTGATCGGTAAGTAATAAATGACATATTTAGTTGTTTGAATTTGAATCTGTAAGAAACAAAACAAGAGATTCTATTTAAAAAATTGCTATTACATCATCAATTATCAGCAAAGATTACTAGCAATGTAAATATGGCATGCACCAGGCCATCCTATCTACTCCATGTAGAAAATTCTTAGTTTTCAGCCGAGTTCTTTATTACTGACTAAAAGTGGTATTTTAGCAAGTATTTCGTCATTCAATAATTGTACGACAATGCGAAGTTCGGTATGTTCATATATTGATAACGTTTTAGATGAAATAGTATTATTGCAACTTTAACTAAAACGGTAACTAATATCGATTCCTAGACTGTAATGTAAATGCGCCAATGTCCATATAGCATATGCAAAATTACAATTTATAATGTTAAAATCACTATAAAATATTCCTTGACAATATTGCAATTACAATAATTAATAGCTGCTTTTAACTAAGCTAGCCAATTATTATTCTACCGGGAAAAACAAATTTTTCCTCAGTAAACCAACATTAATAGTTTATGACAAAATTATTATAAATGCTTTACAATTAGCGCATTCTTTTTAGGCAGTTATTTTAGTTTTAGAGGAGATAAGATACTGGTGGGTACTTGTGGATTTATGTTTAAACAAATACTTTATTCATCATAGAATTAACAAAACTAACAATTATAATTCATTGTAAACGACACTAAAATTAATGTTTTTGATGGTAAGTATAAAAAAAACATAGCAGTTTCCTAAAATGCTGAAAGACCACAAATAACGAAATATTTTGTATATGTTTTCATTAAGACTGTATGTGCGGTGTGAGGAACATAACATTCTTGAATGATACCACATAAACTGGTAATAGAAAATAAATTTTGAAGTCTGATATTTTTTTTTAATTTAAAAATGAGTAATATTTGTACAGCGTATAAATTTCAATTATTTTATAGCTTAAATATTCAATGTTCCTCGTACGGCACATACGGACATAACGTGTTAAATGCCACTTTCTACTTACTTATTGGGTAGCAAAATGATAAGATAATACTAAATTCAATATTACAATGAGAATGTCAAACTCTATCGTTAGAAATAACAAAAATATCCGTTCCACATGATCCGGAAATTTCGGGCTAATAGAAGAGTCAAACAATAGATAATCAAAAGATTTTATCTTAAACCGAATCATAAAATGCTGTTAAGTCACGTCAAAAACAAAAAATTACAGGATTTTCAAATTTATTGCAGTTACGTGTAATTTGTTACCTCGAACACTACTGGGTCGGTCCTGTGGGATCCACTACTTTTAAATATGATGCCCCACAAATTGCTACATAAAAATAAACTTTGTAATTGATTCAGTCTTAATTAATAACGTTACTAACAAGATGCAATATTTTTTTTACAAAAATATAATGCTTAGTAACCACAAAATCGCAAAATTCAAATTTTTATTAAAAATCACTTTTAGTGGCTTTAAAAAAAAAAGAATAATAAACACAAAATACATATTGTATCGATTATTTGGTTTCTTGGTATCCTAGAAAAAGCGACTAAGTCGGTAGGATCACAAACTTATTCAATTTCTGTTTTTTACAGCATTCCCCCAGGACCCATACGGGTATAACGAGTTAAGTAAGATTTTCAGTTCGACATTTAATTCAGCTGCACGGGAATCTCCTTAGACATATACTGTTAAGAATAAAAAATGAAAATATTATAAAACATAAAATGTGTGCGAAGAAAACATGTTAAAAATCTATAGATTCCCAAGCTTTGCTGGCGGGCGGTAGCAGTGGGACCGTAGATTCATGTTTTTGAGGCTCTAATAAGCGAAGATCAGATTGGCGAATATTACAAGTTACGGCGCGCATGTTCCGTATTTTCAAAGTCATACATAAAGAACTTTGTGTTTGGGGGTGACACCTTTAAATCCCTCCCATCAAAATGATCTGTAAAAGAGAAATTTGAATTATTAATAAAATTTGTAA
>JAYJLV010000046.1:19289075-19308152 GCA_036873485.1 Torymus texanus
GTGTGTGTGTGTGTGTGTGTGTGTGTGTGTGTGTGTGTGTGTGTGTGTGTGTGTGTGTGTGTGTGTGTATATAAATAATACGGAGAAAGCGACAGGAGTGTAGTGAGATCTTTAAAAAGGAAGAAAGAAAGAGAGAAGAGGAAGAGATCGGACGGCGCGGAGCAGGAGTGCATGATCCGCGCGTTTCGGGAGAGGATTTTGAGAGAGAGAGAACCGCCGCGTGCCAGAGTGAGACAGCGAATCACCGACCAATAGAGAGGGATAGGCATATATACGTACGCACACATGTATGTACACGGACAGCGTCGTTCGTGTTAAGTACTGCTGCTGCTGCTGCTACTCGGCCGGCAACAAAACGGTGCCGTTCGGAGCACGGCACATCTGCGCCCACTTTTATAATTGCAAATGCAGAAAAATCCGATATGTAAATTGGTAGCAAATCACGAGTATAAGAGAAAAAGGCACAGGCACCGGCCGCGTAAGAGGTTTTTACGTCTGCTGCATGTGTCCAAGAAGCACATATAATATACATGCGCAAGAGCAGAGTTTGTCGAGGCGTCGTCGCGCCGGAGTGACTGTCACGCGCCTGCGAAATATGACGATTGTTGTTTACGTTTGGTTTTTTAAAGAGCCGTTGGCTGTTGAGGTGATTAGAGCACGATCGAAGTGTTTTGTGAATGAAAATTTTTTGATATAAGGGAAATGGATATGATGGATGGCTGTCGATGAATTTATGTGTTTCGGCTGTTTAAAGGGTATTATTCCATTTAAATTATCCATATTATATAGCAAATTCAAATTCTTCAGTAGCATTATTGGCGAGTTGGAAGCATAATGGGTGGCTTGCTTTCTTTATATTAAGCTATTTGGACCTCATATGGCTTTACTTTATTTACATTTATTAATAATTCGCATATATCATTCATTGAGGTAGTTGATAATACTTTTATACAGTCTCCGACGTTTCATTCTATAACAAAAATTACATCATTTAGTAACAACTGTTGTCAATGATTTTTTAAAGTTTATGAATTATAATATACCAACGTGCTAATTATTATGTATCCTAAATAGATAACTATATTGATACAAGTTCCAACATTTTGCATATAAATTTGACTATTACTTTGGCTACTAAAAAAAGATAGAATACTCAACTGCTGCTCCGTTACTCCGACGCCATACGTTAAGTATAAAATATAAGAATTTGTACTCTGAACAATCAAAATAATTGAATCTTCATGACTATAGTGTATCGCCAATATTATACAACTAATTGTATAAAAAACGCAGACAACCTACATCGATCGGTCTGGGCATCATAACAGTACTTTTTTCCAATCGCACGCAGAAAAAACCAAATCCTTTAATGACTCAACGAGTCTCTTGTCCAAATAAAACGGAAAAAAGTCGTCTGACACTCGGTTATGCGTTGCTGCTCCGTTACGCTTATATACGGACGGTATTCGGACTGGTCAGCTGACGCCACAATTGTCCACGAGGTGTCGCTTCGGCTCGCTCCGCCTACGGATTGGCGGCGGCTCTTAGAGACGCGGCCAATCGCACCATATCTCAACGGTCTCCGGCTGATTTTGAACGAGCGTCAAACGCGCACGTCGTCGGATAGCAGAGGCTGCGAGCCGGAGATGATCAGTCGCTCGAACGCTCGGCACCGCGCTCGATCCAACAGTGTCGGTATTGTACATCACGCGTTGCCCCGGGACCGAGGACGGGACCACGCACTCGACGATACTCGACGAGACTATATACATACACAGCAAAGGACGATGATATGAATTTGTGACGTTATATCAATTAACACGGAAGTGATTACGCACTGTGTCATTATATCTCTCTCTGCCTTTCGAACATCTCACCTCGTCATACTATATAATATATGAAATAAGTGACGACAGCCTGGTAGAGAGAGAAAGATAAAGGGACAGCAACGACTAGTCGCCGTTCATACACATCACGCACAGCAGGTAAATATACAGAGCGCACTCACGCATGTGTTGCGTGTGTGTGCGTCCGTTACGAAAGGGGCTGTGTTTTGGAGCGCGGCTATCATGGCTTCCTCCTGAGGTCGTTTTTCTCTGCATCGCCAAAGTTAAATTCGGAGGGGAAAAAAGGAAGCGCAACGTACGTCTGAGTACGAGTATATCTTGGAGGAAAAGGGAACGCGCGCACCGGTGGAAAATCGAGGAGGGGGTATTTTCCTTCCCGCGCGTTTCCCACCAGGCGCGATAGCCTGTCAAGCCACCCGTAATAGTCGCTCGGGAAATTCGAATTTTCTCGTGATTTCTGACTGAAGTGTGCCCTTGTTTTACGATAATTGAATAGAAGAAGGATTACGGTGCTACGTGATAAGAGAAATTAGGGATACCCGTGTTCTTGAAAGACAGAATAAACGATCGATTTTTCTCGGGTGACGGTTACGCTTTTTACCTGTGCAAGCCGTTAGGGATGCGCGCGCTCTCGTGTATACATATACAGAAGGACGTACCATACGTTGAACGAGTGCGAGTGAGAGAGAGAGAGAGAGAGAGAGAGAGAGAGAGAGAGAGAGAGAGAGAGAGATTTTTCAGTCGAAAATTTTCCGGTTTTCTTCGGGGCTATATATGCGAAGATGCTAAAGTGATTGGGAGGTATGCGCTGCTTGAAAAAGATACGTTTCAGAGGAACGTAATTTGAGCAGCTGTAAGTGAGAGGAGGCGCTGCGACAGTTTGGTAGATCGATTATTGATTTTTTTTCTTATTTTCATAGAGGGAAAATGTGAAATTCGGGGATATTCGGTTGTACGTACGATTAGTAACCTTAATTTGGATAATTAAAACTCGTGTTGCTGTTTGTGTATATGAGGAGAATGTGGATTTGTTATTGATAAACCGTCGATTTTGTAATATTGCGGAAATTAAGTGATGTCATGTTGTTTTTTTGGTTTTCTAAAAAAATAACTGCAAATTGTGTGTAAGGAAATGGTGGTGCAAGCTAAGAATTTTTCAATATTTTGAGGATTTAATTTATTTTGAAGCATATAGATTTATAAAATAATATAGTGTAGAGAAATAGTAATTGCTCTATTAATTCAATAATGATCAGTAACTTCATGTTTTACAATATTACTAAAAATTTTTACAACTTAGAAATGATTAAAAATATAATTATGATGAATTGGATTTTTATGTTATATTACTCTTTTTTTTTCTAGATTTTAATTAAAAAGACACAGACCTTGACATCTTCAAAATGGCACCTCCAAAGGTTTTGGCTGCCCAGACACGTGTTGGAACGGTGACTAGTACGACTGGAGTTATGACAAGGCGGGGGCTAGCGACTCGCCAACAAAGTAATATTATAAATACTCAAGTAGAGAAACAGCAACCAGCATTATTCAAAGATACAAGAATAAAGCGAAAAGCTGAAGCCTCTCCTTTAAAAGACAAAGTCACGAAGAGATCTGCCCTTGGTAACATTACAAATGTAAGTATTACTACTACCCTTATACCTTTATATCTTTTTACTGCTAGAAGTATATTTATTACCTTAATTATATTAAAATCAAGTAAAGAAAAAATTCCTTTGAATATTTATAAATTAAAATATTCTACTTTACAAGTTCTCAAATGTATATTAAAAACTAAAAATTTATCTTTTCTTTCAAAGGCCATTGGAAAATCTATAGGTGTTCAACTTCAAGATGCAAAAAAAGTAGCAAAAAAAGTTACCAATAGTCAACCAGTTAAAACTGTTACACAACAGACGACCAATACTTTAAGGACTTTAGATAAAATTTTGACTAAACAAGAAAAAGCAGATTCTGCTATAAATGCCAAAACGAAACAAATATCCCGTGTTAAAAGTGCAGTCAAAAAAGAAGAAGAAAAGGTTGAAGTCCCCTCTAAAATTGCCAATGTTAGGCGAAGTTTGGACTTGGAAAAATCCGATGACAGTTCTCTATACGTTAGTGCTTTAGAAACTCTCCCAGAAGAAAATGCAAAACGATCATCCAGATCAAGTAGAGTAAGTTAATCAAAGTATTATATGCAATACAAAAAACAAATTTAATTTTTTGATAATAATTATTTTAAATATATAACTACTTTTTAGCCAGTATAATATTCAGTTTAATGTTTAATTCTTATATAATTAATTAATTACATATTAGAAATTTAGCATATGCATATCAATTTACGATTTCTTTAATTAATATTATAATTACTACAAAACTTAAATTTAATTGTGAGTTTTGTATTACCAAAAAAAAAAATTATTTTTTCAATTGCTTTATGCAGCGCCTTTGTCATTTCCGATAAATTCGGGGTTTCACACAGTATAGCGGACGTTACAAAATCCGTTACGAGTTCAAATTTTCAAATTTTTACTTAAAAATTACTTATATTTATAACAATAATAAATAATTTTTCTTTATATGAAAATTAGGCAATGGAAATAAACTTAATATTTTTTTTTATAAACAATAAAAAAAGAAAAGAAATTGATCGATGGCTTAAACTGCATTTTAGATCCTTCTCTATTTGAAAATTGCAGATTAGTATGCATAGTTTATTCTATCAATATATTTGTAGCCATTTCAGAATTTTGCTGATAGGAATGTAATTTAAGTTCACCAGAAAAAGAATTGAGAGCATTAACAAAATCAAACGATATATATTAAAAGTGTATTTTTTCAAAATATGAAGTTTAAAAAACTTAGACCATTCGTAATCTCTTTAATAATCTCGCATAAAATTAATCAGTCGCAGGAACACGATAAAAAATCGTTGACAGCGGAAACCAAGCATGTGGCGACGGCGGAAGAGAAGGTGGTAGCCCCGGTTTCGCGGATTCGGCCTCCAAAACTAATTCTCCCAGACGGCGTACAGTGGGACTTTGATGGTGAGAATTGGTCGGACCCTTACCAGGTGCCGCAATATGCGATGGACGTATTTGAGTACTTAAAGCAACGCGAACGTCTCTTCCCCATCAACGACTACATGGAACGTCAGGTTTGCCTCTCTCGCTGGATGCGTTCACTCCTTGTCGACTGGATGGTCGCTGTTCAGGAATCCTTCGAGCTTAATCACGAGACCCTCTACTTGGCTGTCAAGTTAGTCGATCTTTATCTGACCAAGGTCACAGTGGGCAAGGAGACGCTGCAGCTCCTCGGCGCTGCCAGTCTTTTCATAGCTAGCAAGTTCGATGTAAGTTTCACTCGATTGTATACGAAACTCGGATGTTAATGATAAATAATTATGATTATTAATGTTTTTCTCTTTATGTTTTATAGGAGAGGATTCCTCCAATGATAGAAGATTTCCTTTATATATGCGATGGTGCTTACACCCACAGAGAACTGACTAGAATGGAAATAAATGTTCTAAAAGTGATGGATTTTGATCTAGGAATACCTTTATCTTACAGATTTTTACGTCGGTATGCTAGGGTTAGTATTACTCGAATCAACATTATTTTATATTTAAAAAACATTGTGAATCTTTGTTGACTAATCTTGTAAAAATTACAGTGTGCAAAGGTTTCGATGCCGACACTGACATTGGCTCGCTACATTCTGGAATACTCTTTAATGGACTACACGACAATATCATATAGCGATAGTAAAATGGCAGCCGCAGCTCTCTATCTAGCATTACAAATGAAAGAACTCGGCGGTTGGACGGTAACGCTAGAATATTACACAGGCTATAATCTATTTGACTTTAGAGACATTGCACTTGCCCTCAATGAAGGTCTGCACAAAAAACACAAAGAAGCCCTTTCGACTGTACGAAATAAATATAGTCATAAGTAAGTATTTCAAATTATTCTAATTAGATCTATAACTTGTTTTTTATAGCTATTTTTTTATCTTAAAACATATCAAAGATAATTAAAAACGTATGAAAAGCCATAGTATTGATAAAATAATTTTATTTCAGAATATTCTTTGAAGTAGCAAAAGTGCCATTAAAAGACAACATAGACTTATAATGAACTCTAGGATAAATAAGCTGTGTAAGTATTAGAATCTCACGGAAAAGACGGATGAATAGCTTCATGTTCTATTCACATAGGCCTTTTCAGGCCCAAAACTTTGACTGTGAGACAGCTTGAGTCAAGAATGAGAGAAGTGAGCTGTACTCTCGTGAACATCGGACAGCGCGCTTTAATGTTCTCACATGGCTTGTGTGATACGTGTCTGACAACGGGCTGAGAACTTCATTTAGTATAAATAACAATAAAATACCACCCTATTGGAAATGGCTCAAGATGGATAAAGGAGTTTATACAAGATTTTTTTTTACCCGTTTACATAAGCTGGCGATTTTCTTCGTTCAGCATTCTTTAGCTATATCGATTTTATATTTGTTGAAAATCTATCATAGCGTTATTTTTTTCTATACTCCTACATTGAATTTTGACGGAATTTTAAAAATCTTTTTTTAAACTTTTTTTTCTATATATTTTTTGTTGTTACACTTTTAAAAAAAAAGTTTATATCCGTCAATTATCCTCTGTCCATTTTCACTATTAAACATGTGAACATATCGTATTAGGGGCGTTTAAAGACGCTCTATATAATACATTAAATTAATGAAAAAAATTGACTTAAACAAAAATAACACCTGCGTTCTTTCAAGCTGTCATAGACTAAAGAGTGTGGCGCATTGTTATGCATTTTTGTTGCACTTTACCCAGACTGATAACGATGATATAAATATACGATTTTTAACGAAAATATTCATTCATTTTTCTAAATATTACGTAAACTCGATGCAAAGGTGAGATCCGTTTTGGAAAAGTCTCGCCTAGTGAATCATCGAATGATAGTCGTATTTTGACCGTCGTGAAATCGATTAGAGATTGATTAGACTAAAAATTATTTTAGCTTTATTCGTCGTTATTTTTTTTATCTATTAAAAAATTACACATCAGGGGTTACGTGACAATGGTATCGATAATTTTTTTTAACGAGCAATATCATTTGTATGTGATACGCTTATTGCGAATATCTATTTTTTTTCGCTGACCGAGTCAAAAGTTGCTCTAAATTCAGTTAATGCAAAATGGATGTGAGCATTTCGTTAAATTTATATCATGCAAACAGTTCTATTATTCTAAATTTTCTTTAGAATATCGCAGCATGTGTCGAAAAATGTTAAAATGAAATTCGAAATAAATTTTAATGGTGTATTTCGATCAGTAAATGTCATTGTTTAAATAAAACAAGTATGTGTATATAACAACAAAGCTACCACTTTTTTATTACTGAAACGTTTCACAGTGTACATAATGTTATAATATATTTTTTTACCATCAGCGAATGTACTATTAAGTGTTTTAGGGCAACAAGTGTGTATGTGGAAAATTATAAATGTGACTTAATTTAAATAATAAATTTGTCATTCCTAATTGTTAATGAATTTATTCCAAACTACCTCTTCATATTAACCCTTTAAAATATAAATGAATAAAAACTGTTTTTGTTATTTGCTAGAAAGTTTTATTAGAGATGTTACGAAAATGACAATTTTAATAAATAACAATACATATTTACATTAACATTTTTTTACATAACCTCTCTTATAAGACAGGTACTACGCATTCAAACTAGAAAAGTTTTAAGAAAGTACATTTAGTTTGACTATCAATTTTTAGAATTACTTGTAATAATTTTGGAAACTTTATTGATGATATATCTGTATCCTGTTTTAAACGTTATATTAAATCGTAAAAAATTTATGTAAAATTTTCAAAAATTGTCAGGCCTTGAAAAACATTTAAAAATTTAGAAAAAGTATAGTAAGCATATTATGTAAGTTTTATATGTTATACATACAATACGTAATCCATTTTAAAGTATGGACTTTTCATTATATATGTATATAATTATGAGTAACTGTATTACTTATAGGCAATGTATCAATAGAAAATTGTTTCTATTTATTTAACAAGCTTATGGTAACAAAATTAATAGATTCCAAGATATTTCAAATGAAAATTAAAATCTAAAAAAAAGTACAAGTTCTCTTTGAATATTATTCTTATGTATGTTCTTTAAATTTTAATTAAACATTTCAGATCATATCTTACATAGTTAATACAAGTTTTAAACGAAATTTGAAATTTACTGAACTTGATGTACTTTCTCAAATATAATGAAAAATGCGAATTTGGTTCGTCTACAATTTGGCGTCATGTAACAAAGTATTTTTTCGTATACTTATGTAGTCATGTAAAAATGTTAAAATTTACAATAAATATAGAAATATATTATTAAGTTAGTATAAATATATAAACAAGTGAAATACGTTCCTCAAATACCAAATATTAAAAAAGGCATTTCTACACTGAAAAACTCTGGCACCTCAGACCTCTCCATGCGTACTTGGTATTCTTGGTATTCTTGGTTTTATTGGCGACTTTGTCTGTCTGCTAAATGCAGTAATGACTTAAGCCACGATCAATTATTAATATAAGAGCAAAATTAATATAGAATAAAATTATTAGGTAGAGCAAAATTAAATTAGAACAAAGTTAATAGAACAAAATCTGTCAAACGTCCGCGTCAGTCAAAAGTCATTCGTCAACCCCCTATGCGTACGTCTAACGCACAAAACCAGGGAGCTATTTTCTCCCTAGATTTGGTACCTATATGAATATTGCTCCGAAATGGCATAACATGTGTCCCGTAGCAATGCATCTGCTACACCAAACGTAAAGGTTGGGTTATGATTAAAATTTTCAGTTTCGGGATGTATACATGCCAAAAATGGGAGCTATTTAGTGCCAAATCAATAGAGCTCACTCGTACTACCATGAAGACGTATTATGTGCCAGAATTTTTTCAGAGTATGTGTGAACAATGAGTACTTTAAAAATACTCTTATATTAATCATTAATATATTTCCCATTGTATAATTAATTCGACAATCAGCTAATTTTAAATGGTTTTATATAATGATTTTTTAAAAAACAATGCATTTTATGAATAAATTATCCTTTGAAAATAAATATTTATTTTAACATAAAAACAAATATTCTTCAAATTATAATTACCATTTATACAAATCGTAAGAGAACATCGAGACAAAAAAGCGCTTTGTTGAAAAGAAGTTCCATACGCGAATACTGTTAAACTATTATATTCTAATTCGATAAAAGTCAAGAACTATCTGACTGCAAGATCATAAATTTCGCCCGTTACATCAAATATCACATCTCCGTTATAAAGTCGCATCCATCGCAGTGTACTCCTCTATAGAGGATACCCAAGCACAGTTACATGTTTCAAAATTAGCCGACTATTGCAAAGTGGTATAGCTCAGACCGGCCAAAGAGCAAAAGCTTTTCAACAACGTTGGTCGCCTTAGCCTCGGATCACCTCGCAGACGACGACTCAGGGACTTTGCTGGTCTCTCGTCGTGCCTGCAGTCTACTGCATCGTTTGCAATCATATTTCTTCTCGCCGGACTGTGGTTTAGCGCATGCTTCATGGTAACACGTGCCACATTTATCGCATCGTGCGACTTTGCTCAACTCCCACGGGTATATGACTTCTTTCGAGTTACATAGCTCGCAGACAAAGCCACGCGCTTGGCACAGCTGCAAAAGTTATAATTTCTGTTAGTAGCTGTTTTTCTTACTGTATACATAAAAGTTTTTTTTTATCATATACTGAATATTTTTAGGAATATAAATTGTCGTGACGGCAGTCTCTGCGCACAGTATTCCAATTGTCTATGATTGATTTATGATTTGTAGCATTTTGAAAATCTATAAGCTTGTCTATTTAGTATTACGATTTCCTGAATTCAAATTTTTATATTAGAATTCTGAAAAATGCTCAGATAATTTGTGACGAACGAATAGTTATTCATAATAAACTTCCTTTTTAATAAATAAATCGAATCGGAAATTCTTAGAATTATAAAAACTGCTTTTCTGGAGCATATTGTTTAAGGACTTCTCAACATTCCAAAATTAAAATTCAAATTCGGGAAATCTTACTAGGAGAGGCTCAGGGTTCCCGAACCCCAATTTTTTTTGAAACTCACAGAGGTTGTAGGTAATACCATACCATGAACCTCTGTAGAGTTATAGACCCTAATGCCTTTTTAATTTTTAAAAAGAACTGGAAAAATGTGCTCAATATGCACATTTTTTCTTATTTTTTTTTTTGTTTTTTGCTATTTATGCTGCAAATAAAATGTATTTAATTATTTATATGCATAAAATGTACAAATAACATGCCAAATATTCAAAATCAAGTGCAAAAATTAATTTTGTAACATTTGATTACCTGAATATATACAATTTATTGTGATATTCCCATTATTTTTTTTGTTTGCATCTAATATAACATAAATTCTATGTCAGAGTTCATTCTTTTTGTACAGACATTTGTGAATTTTAAATTTTACTATGCCTTGAAGAAAATTCATTGTTTTTCAGCATACAGTTAGTAGATTCATATTTACAATCCGAACAATGCTTTCTTTTGCACAAACTCATCTAGTATGAAGAAGCGCATTGAGATTCCATGGGAAATTTGTCCACCTACAACCTCTGTGAGTTTCATGAAAATTGGGGTTCCGGAACCCTGAGCCTCTCCTAGTTAGCCTCTCGGCTAATGTATAAACATCGCGCTCGACGTCTATCATTACAACAACGGTTTTTGCAGCGACAGAATTATTAATAGACAAATTTTTTTCTTCGATGGGTAACAAATTCGAAACAATAAACACCTTTTTAATTACATAAACTTACCACACAGTCAGTAATGTGTTTACAACATTCTTGGACCAATTTATTCAACTCTAATGGAAGCAGTCCAGTTTTTACTTGCGTGAAATCCTGAATGGAGTAAACATGAGGATCCGCCATTATATGGTTTGGTTCTCTTTTTAATGCTTCTTGAGTACTAAAACATATGATACTGAATAAATAAAATAAGTTCTTTTGTTGGTAAAAAATTATTTCCATACTTTGTGGCGAATCGGCAGGTGAACAGAAAGTCTTTTAAATAATATAACTGAGTGCGAAGCAGTCTTGTGCGATCTAATTGTTTTATCCTTCGATATAGAGATGGATTAAGATCGCTCACTTGGAATAATGGGTCAACCGACATTTGATCTAGAAGTCTGTACGAAAAATTCGAAACAGGATATCTGAAATAATTGGATATTTTTAATTTAGTTAAGCTGTTTTTCGTCAACAAGAATCATAAGATAATTATAAACTTAAATACCTGTTGAAATCCCACTTCGACAAAATCCTTCCAGGTACCAAGGTCACTTGATTCGTGTGACAGCCGGTACAAAAATATCTTCCTAAGTATTCGCAATAACGAAATCTATTTGCGTATTCTACAGCGACTTTCATACCACAGCCAGCGCATCGATAGTTTTGCTTTGCTATGAGAATTCGCCTCCTAAAATAACAATTAGTTTTAATTATAGTATCTCTCAAAATGGTTACTGACACTGTTTTTCGCGCGATTAATATGCTTTTTATTAATCTTACACAGGAGGTGGATGTGCCGTAAAAATTATTTGAGGCCGTGGAGGCGCCCATTCGATTGTCCCTCTTAAAGAAATGCCATCGGCCCCTTGAGCGTCGTCTGGACTTATAGGCCAACTTTTTGGAAGAGGTAATAACTGTCGAAGAATGACAATGTTAGTTTTTTAATCTATTTCGAAATAAAAGGGCATCGTTTTTGAAGACAAATTCGTAAGTCACATCACGTTTCTTAAGGAAATATATAATATAACTTGAGGTTAATTAAAGACATATTTATGAATTACAATGGAATAGTGCATGCAATTGAGATAATAATTAACAAATTACATTAATCAATTGGCTAGACATTACTCACTTAAAAATATATTCGAAATTCCGATACACATATATTATAAAGCAACGTGGTATAGGCAAACTTTTCTGGAGACCTTAACTCTGTATAGGTAAATCACAGTAAATAATACATTATCTACGGGGAAACCCAAGTTCGTTATACAGCTGTCTTCGACAGACCCCCATATAATCTGTACTTTTTTTTATTTAGGCAATTTCAATCTCTTTGAGAGATTATTTTGCACAAAGATATACAGAACATATTTGGTATATATACATAGATATTATATATTATTAAGATACGAAATTAAACATTGAGGTTGCAGGCCTTAAAAAATGAATGTATCGCTGAACATATCGGTGTTCTTGGTTGTTTTAACAGCGTATTTATACAATTAGGTGCACAGGTCCACGCGTTGTTTATCGAATAGTGAACATCTCCATAAGACATGATCTAGATCTTGATTTTCAGAAGCAGATTCACATTTTACATCGTCGATTATTTGTATTTGCGAAAGAGAGGCGCGAAGATTATAGTGATTAGAACGGAATCTGTTTATAGTCGAGACGATTTGACGCGGTAAGTTAAGTTGATAGAACCATGGTTTCGATTTTTCGTTGTGATAATGTTGGAAACATTCTACTCCTTTAAGGTGACTTGTAGATAGCAGATATTCGTGAGTATTTCTGACAGCATATAGTTTTACGAATTCTTTGAGGTCGCTAAACGGTATTTTATATAAATTGGAAAGCGCATTGTTTGCGGCTTGCTTTGCGCATCTATCAGCTTCTTCGTTTCCTTGTATGCCGATATGCGCTGGTATCCAGTAGAACTTAACTTTACTATTATTAGTAAATATATTTTGGAATTCCAATACTTTTTTTTTAATTTCATACAAATAGGGATTTGTTTTTAAATTATTTTTAAAGTGTTTTAGTGTTAACAGAGCACTAAATGCGTTATTGAATATACGTACATTTTTATTAGGAAAGTCAAGAGCTGCTTCGACGGCATTTAATATCACTAAAATTTCTGCTGTGAAAATAGACGCAAATTTGGGTAGACTAATTGTAATCGTCATATCTAATTTGGTACACATATAAACGCATCCAACAGATATGGATTCCTTTGATTTGCTTCCGTCCGTAAAGAAGGCGATTACATTTTCACTTTCAATCAGCCTATTTATTTTATAATTCGGATTAGTTTTTTTCTCTAACTTTTCACCGAAATTAATGTTTACATCTACATCTGATATAATAGTATTATAATCATAGACATACACATTGTAGCAGTTTGAATCGTAAATACAATTAGACTTTCTTAGATTTTTTATTGTATCAATGAAAAGCCTGTTATTTTTTCGAAAGATTTGTTATGCAGGTTTTTGATAAGGGTACAGACGGTATCATAAACTGGAAGATTTTTATGTGTTAATATTTTATTTAGGTAGCAGTTGCATAGAAACTTTGTACGTTCTTTTATTGTGGTTAGTTTGGACTCTGAGAGAAGGATATTTGTGGGTGTACTGTTTCTGTAACCTAAGGCTAATAGTATTGCCATGTACTGTATTTTTTTAGTATTTCTATTTCCTTTTGTTGGGTCGGAAAATATACGAAGCTGCCATAGTCAATAATAGAACTACAAAACTTTTATACAATCCAATTAGAATGTCAGCGTTTACTCGATCCCCACCATGTTCCTCTTAAAAATTTTATAAAGTTCATTGATCTTGTACTTTTTTTTTTAATATTTTGGACATGATTTTTAAAAGTCAGTTATTATCAAAGGTAATACCCAAAAATCTGTCTGTTTGACTAGACCTTATCTTAACATTCTTAATATTCTGTATTCGGGTTCAAATCTAGGCCTAATTTATACAAATTTTCAATTATGAAAATATCTTGTTAACTATTTTCTCGGTGACTGCAGTATTAGGACACATTTTTGCTATACGCCCAATATTATTACAGACAAAACAACAAGTTGAATCAGTACTAAAAAAAACCCAATGTCTCTTATCTTCAAAAATTATTTCCGCAGCTTCAGGTAAAAATTTTTCGTCCTGTTCCTTAATATAAACTTGCCGTCGAAATGATTGTATATGTGCTCTTCCAGGTTTGAATAAACTAGCTTTAATTTCGTGAATATTTGATACTGGTGTAATGCCTTTGTTTTTCAGCTGTTCAACGATAATTTCATTTGGAATAGCTGGATTTATATTAGATATTACTACACTTTTGTTTTTCTCGATAAACGGTCTGATACTCAGAATTGAGTTATTAACTTGTACTTTATGTTCAATTAATTCACTTTGTATCGAGACTATCACAGTCGATACAATTTACTTGTAATCCAGATTGAATTTACACTACGCTTACAGTTGTAAGCACGTCTGCTCGCGACAGTGTATCAGACAAGACCCATAATCTGTACTTAATCCGCGCAAGTTTAAACTTGTCTGTGAATTTTCATTGTATTCTGAAGACGTGATACCTAAGGAGACACTAAAACAATAAACCTGACGAGTAGTAGACAAACATTTCATATTACCCCGCGTACTTCTACTGCAGACACGTTTAAATTTGTCTCTGAGTTTTCATTTTATTTTGAAAAGGTACATATAAGAAGACAATTAAACGGTAAAGCTGACAATAGGAGTAGAAATTTTATGAGTATCTGTAATCCGGTCAAGTTTGAACTTGTCTGCTAGTTATGTGTAATGCTTGATAGGCACGTCCGAAGCAAGAGCCAAAGGGAGTGAAAGGTGGGTTCGCAAAATGGTGAGTAGAAAGTATATACGCTCAGGTAAACTCCTACGGAGGCTTGCTAACAATCTTCTAGTATTTATGGCCTAGTCGTATTTCGATGGTTCGGTATACAGGTAAGTGTTAAAATAATTGAGTACAGGTTATTTAAAAACCCAGAAATGCAATTAAATAAGTAATGCAAAAAATTAAGAAAAAATTTTGTTTCGTCCTCTCTTAAAAAAAAGATAACAGGATGTTGTGAAGCATTTAAAGAAGCAATGCGATTGATTGATGGTTCAATATCCGGGCTGAATAGTGTCAAAATTCAAAATATTCTCTGATATAAAATGAATATGTTGATATAGAAATTAATTAAATGATTTATGTGTACATTTGAGTAAATCAATAAAATCATCATTAAATTATTCAATATCCCAATTGATTAAAATTTTGTATCTAATAATTTAGTTTACAAAATAAATGCTGTTACTATTATGTGTTTCCTAATCTTTAAATTTAGAATTCAAATCTGTTATTTAGTATAAATAATCTATTATTCTTTCTAAAAGATATAATGTTAATAAAAAGTACAGTAATGAAGTCTAAAATATTTTTTGATTTCGTTTCTATGAAAATTCTTAAAAATTTCAAAAAATCCCTTTTTTTAACGGAGGCTTTCGTTGACCATTTTTAAAATTGATGCATACAGAAAAATTTATCTTATTTAGGAAACATTAAAAAAAAATCAACTAAAACAAAAAGACAAAATTGGTCGGATGGTATTAGGCTAAGCTTGAACTATATATGAGGCGTTTCACATCAACTCTCCCAGTGCGGCGTGCGAGTGCCAAATCATGCTATTTCCAACTCATGTTTATGGTACTAAAATGTACCTAAAAAAATTATTTCACAAACGTTTCCGACGTATTTTTTCCTGAGCTTTCCAATGATGTACTAAGGCAGTTTTTCAAAAATCTTCAATTTTCACCTTCAAAAACTACAAAACATCTTATATCTTAAAAAGTATATTTTTAAAATTTTTTTGATCTTTTAAAGCTGAGCATTTTTTATGCTGGAATGGATATTTTTCAAAAAGCACTTAAGATGTTTGCTACAATAAAGAGAATGCAAAAGAGCAGGCGAGGCACGATTTTAGCGCGTGGTACGACAAGCGAGTTAGGAGATGAGGCGGACCTGGTCCCCGCGCTGTATTTCGCGCAGAAATAGTATTGAGTCTACTCTTTTGCGTTCTATTTCTGAAAGAAAACATCTTGAGCACTTTTTGGAAAATATCCATTTCTAAGTAAAAAATGCTCAGCTTTCAATCTAAATGATCAAAAAAAAGTATTGAAAATAGACTTTTTGAGATAGATGTTTTGTAGTTTTTGAAGGTGAAAATAGAAGATTTTGGAAAAACTAAGTACATCATTAGAAAGGTGCGGAAAAAATACGTCAGAAACGTTTATGAAACAATTTTTTCAGGTATATTTTAGATCGTAAAGGTGAATTGGGAATAGCACGATTTGGCGCTCGCGCGCCGCGCTGCGAGACTTGACGTGAAACGCCGCATGTGATTTTGTGTTTGTCTTTGTTTCTCAATGGATCAATTTAAAGTTTGTCCTCAAGTCAGGTATTTACTTTGCCTTTGTATGACAACCCTCGGAATTGGAAAAGTGGTCAGTAAAATGTACAGTATTTACCGATTTACCTCGGGTCGGTAAAGCAAGACTCGGTTGATTCATGGCATTCCCGTATGGGGGTGTGGAATACCGATTTTTATTTTATGACAACCATAACGACAGAACAGTAGTAATTCGTTATAGGTCAATTATTACTACTATTAGCGAATTATCTAAATTTGCTTGTCCTGATTAATGTAATTATCATTTATTCTGGAAAGTTTAGAGTAAAGATTTTAACGACACCTTGAAACGTAAAATACCAAAATTTCGCAGGGTAAACGAATTCGGATGAGTCACTAAACCAATTTACAGATGAATCATAAACTTTAATAGCAATTTCAAGTGGGATACCTGCTGTAGTTAACTCATAGTGAGTTAATAAGAGCTGATTATCGGATCTTTTTAATTCTAACGTAAAAAAATTACATATTTTCCAGATATTTATCTTATTCAATTTCTTTTTTCCCTTATTTCCGTCAAATATTTACTCCCTCCAGTGCGCGACTTATGAATTTTTCTTCAATAATTTTTTGTTTTTTGTAATTATGTTTTATGCACTAACTTGTTGTGGTGCATCTTGTTCGGAGACAAGCCACTTCAGCTCGCTCGCTCTTGGCAGATGCTTTTCACTAAATCTACTTATAAGAGATAAGGCAACGCCTTCTGCGGACATAAAGCTATCAGTCAGATTCGATTCTGTGTTGTGTTTCTGTGGGGACGATCTGTAGAGATCGGCCTCAGAGTATAACGACGCCATGGATACTGATAAACCTAAAATGCAACGAAGATAAAGGTCAAACAAAAGTTACTCAACTTTATCAGAAGTTATCAAAGCAAAGCATATTGACATGCATTAGGGGATGAGTACTTATGTACATTCTAATGAATTGACGTCATTATTTAGAATGAAAAAATAATAAAAAAAAAAATAAATAATCGTAAGAATTTTAAACCTTCTTCAATGACAATATTTTCAAAGCTTTCGGCAATCGCTTGTGTTGCAGATTTACCGGAATTCTTGAGCTGCGAGATATTGCGCGCATCGTCCATCTCGTAATCATCAACGTCGTCGGTCGAGATGCTGTCGGACGGTGTGCCGGGGGACGTGGACAGCGGGCTAACGCTCTGATCCGTCGTCGTAGCTGTCAACAGCGAACAAAGCCATGAGCGCCATCGGAAACAAAGGAGGGTAGAGCGGCATTAGATACTTAGAATCTCTCTCTTGCCCCCCACAAGATCGATAACAAGTATATAATGTGAAAACTCACTGTCTGTCTTGCCATCGCTAAGGAGATCGCGAGTCCACGTGCCGGTAGCGACGCCGCTCCCCTTTCGTCGCTCCTCCTGACGTTGGCGCCGGCGCAGCCTGATTCTCTGCTTGAGATTGTTGATCTCCTCGTCGCTCTCCTCCGCCGTCTCGTCCGCCAGTCGCAACTGCCTGTTGCACTTGAGCTAAGAGAGAAGGAGATAGAATCGAGGTTTATATTTAGAGAGGAGAGATATAGGGAAATGGCTTTTTTTGGAAACTATAACACGAGGTTCGCTGCGATGTGGAGCGATCTGCGGAAGGAGGAAAGTCGAGTTTTATAAGATAAATGGGAGTATGTGAGAATGAGCTCGTGATGGATGGATGATTTCACCGAAGCCCTGATTCATGCTTAAAAAGGGGCTTATTCTAGTCTAATTGATCGTTTAGTGTCTAATGCGGTTATATTTATTCCTAGCAACATTCATTTTAATTACGTATAGAGAGTAAACGGATTATAAATGACGTAAAACATAAGAATGTCATTTTTTTATATTATAAATGTCTTCAAGGACTTATAAAAGTATTTTTGCATTATGCAATCAGTTTTTTTATGAAATGAACTGTGATACTTTCTAATTCAATATCAAGCTTTGTATGTAAAATATCGATTCATTGTGACATTTTTAGTACTTAAAAAAAAAGTACTCAATCACGCATTAACTTTATCCACCAACCTGTTCCATAGCGGCGATCATAGCCTCGGAAATACTGAAGTGCGCGTTCTCCCGGTCGAGCTCGGCGTTTGCCCTGGCGAACTGAGCCGACGACAGGAAGCTCGTGAGGCTCTGACCCTCCTTTGGTCTTGGAAAATACCCCGTGGCCATAGGCAACACACTACTTCCGCCGTCCTCGATAAAGCTCTTCTTTGGGGTACGTACATCCTTCTGACCCTCAATCTCAAGGCTCCAGGAACCGGAGAATTCGGGCGCCGAACCCGCAAGGAACGACGTCTTGCGTTTCGGCTTCTCCGCCGAGCGGATCTTCACCGAATCAGTCACGCAGTGGTTGTTGTTATTGTTTTTGCTACTGCTCGTGGGCATCATCGTTGGTGATTTCAGTGACTCCTCGTAGTTGAGGGTATCCGAGCTGCCGCTGCTCGTGCGTGTTTGTTCTTGTTGGGCTTCCTTCGTCTTGCCGACGAGGCTGCGCAGCTTGCGTGTCTTGCGGGGCGTGAACTTGGATTTGACTGTTTGGAGGAACAGCGCTAGTTTACGCGGATAATTAAGTCGCCTGGCCCTTGACATTATTTTTAGTCTATCGTTTTGCTCTCGTTATCTGCCGAGTGACCTTCGATGGTAATTCAAGTAACCCCAAGATATTTTTATAGATTATAGTGTCATCGTTAATTAACGGATTTGAAACTATTAGGCCAAAAATTTTACATTCTCAATCCAACTACTATTTCCCGGTAAAAAAAGTTTAACTAAAAAAAATAGCTGTAAGTAATAGGTGAAAAATATAACTGTATTGCATGGATT
>JAYJLV010000046.1:19308252-19340872 GCA_036873485.1 Torymus texanus
TTTGTTTTTCTAAATAAACGCTTCAATGTTAATTTATAAAATAATAAAAGTCGGCTGATTTTAGGTATCACATGGCCACGTATTATAATGTGAATAAAGATATGATATAAAAAAGGGAGCTTTCAATAATAAAAAAGGCACAAATCGAACATCCTAAAAGTAGATTTCGGAAACTAAAAATTTTATAACAAATTGAGTTTTATTATCCTTTATTTGATTTTGATTAAAAGGGTTGTTTTCGTTCCTTATTCAATTTCCCTATATAAAAATTGAAAACTTTCTGAAAGCTTCAGTTATACCCACTTGTTTACAAAAACATGTACGAGTTTATGAACAAATTTATGTAAAAATTAACCTTCTAGTTGATTGCTGAATTTATAGTTAATAAAATCGACATTTGGAAAGCTAAAATAAGCTTTAATTCATTTTTTCCAGTATTCATTTTGGTACTGTAACTAGCCTTTATTCATATTACAACTTTCTCGATCTTATAATAAGTTATTAAATAACAATAAAAATATGTTGTTATCAATGTTTTAACGTTTGAAATGTATTTCATTTATGAAGTAATATAATTATGCTATAAGTAAATGAAAAAATTACTTGTAAACTCTAAAATTTGTGACTTTATAATAGACACAATTGCTTCAAATGTGAATTAGAACGTTCATATTAAATAAATCCAAAACTTCTTTCCAATTTTACTAAATATATTTCTTACATACTTAGTAACTATAACAATTGTGTAAGAAAAAATACTACTCATTTTCTTATGAATATTACTATAAGATATAGTAATTTTGAGTATGTCCCGCAGTTATTATAGAAAATAATAGTCGTTTCTAAAATCTTATTGTACCGAAAAGTTTAACATTATTAAGTTGTACAAGTGTATAGCACTTATTTAAAAATTACGGTTATAAATGTTTAAAAAGTGGTTGATATCGAAAATTTACAACTTATGATTTATGGATTGTGATCAATTACATCTTTTATGTCAATCATAAAATTTTATCAACCATATTTTGTAACTGTGGGTAACCTTAAATTATAGCAGTATTGAAAATGTAGAAAGCGATTTAATAAAGACTTTTATAGATAGATCTTAATAGTTATTTTAAACAATTATTTATTTGTATTCTTCTATTTAACATTAAAAAATATGAGCCAAAGACATACACAGTATGAAATAAACTTTGTTTTGTATATAAAAAATCAATGGTAGAATATTTCCAGTACCATTCCTTTGAAAGATTCGTAAAAATTTATATTGGGTGTATGCTCCATATGGAGATATTAATATAATAATAAATTGTAACAGATCGTGAACCGTTGATGGTCGAACGCTGTACATTACAGAAGTCTCCCCCCACAATTGTTCTGAATTCATTATTAATTATAGGCATCCCATTTAATTAGAATGTTCAGCGAGTTTCCTTTGTACTTTACGTATGCCACTATTTAGCAGCTTATGAAACCGTTTATTGCATGCTATTGGATGAAGTTATGAACGTATGATACAAAACATCAACATATATTCATAATAATACATATGGAAAAAAACATAGTTAAATGATTATTTGCAATAACTGCATTTTGTCAGTTCAAAAACGTTTCGAAACCACCAATGTTAACAACACGCGCTAAAAAGCAGTAATTGATGCCGTATAACAGAAAAATAAGCTGTACTGCATTGTAGTGAATTCTGGATACGAGCTTTTATTGATTTTTATCAAGAACTACTTTAGGCTGGAAACCGCTCATGAGTCCGTTTTCAATTAAAGCTTATTGGTATTAGAAAATAGTATTTTAAGTACAACAAAATACCTACAAAAAAGTTGCATTATATTAATGATGTTTTCTTAATTTGTGAAAAAGTTATGCAATCGCAAATTAATAAGATTATAAATTTAAGATCTTCACATGTTAAACTCATAAATCGTATAAATGACATGAAGGATTGCGTTTGAAATATATAAGTTCGAAAAATTACTGCATGATATCACTCAATCTACTAATAATCTTCATAGTATTTGAAAAAGGGTGCAGCGAGCTGAGCGAATATTTCATAAAAGTTTATAAACACATAACAATCTATTATTTAAAATAATTTAGTATCATAAACATATTAAAATTTTCCCAAAGTTTAATTTTGTAAATTAATTAATCATATATAAAACTACCCCATTTAGTGAAGATGTTATACTAAATTCAAAATTAAAAGCATTGGCAATCATTGAGACGTACTACTAGATGTCTAAAATTCTTTGAGAAGCCCGATAATATGCACTAATGTGGATACATTGCGTGAAAAATTATCGATCCATTTATATGCAAAAGGAAAATCATTACATGGTAAAAAATGAATTAACGAGAAAAACAGTTTACGGGAGAACATATTTGAACTAAAATGGATATTTTATCTCTAATACTTATATTATGATACACAAGAAATATATATACATATAACGTGACTTTCATTTTACCGCATGAATATTGTTTTTGCAGTAAACTTATGTTTTATTTAACAAAGTAGTGGCGATAAACTAATGTAGAATATACTATATTCTACTGAAAGCATTATTGAAATGCCAGAAAATTATTTTCAAAATACTTGTGAAAAAAAAGTATTATTTTTAACAGTGACATGTCTTTCGTGCTGAAATTTGCATGTCTCATGTATTGTGTTACGTATACTTAATTAAATTATAGTTGTAGTGGCTTTCATAGCTCTGTAAGTGAAATAGCACTGGATAATGAAAATCAAATATCATATAACTTCACCTATTTACGTCTGTACATTCTATACGTACTTAAAATTTTCTAAAAGCAAAGAAAACGCTGAAGATTTCCTCCTAATGGTCGTATAATTTGAATTTAGTCACAGAAACGAGCTATTGCGTGACACGATTGTCGATGCTGATATTAAAAACACGAGGTCACTTTGTGAACGTCATAATAAAAACGTTTCTCTGTAGATCATGTACGAAAAGGTTAGTAAATTTACATTAAATTATTTTAAAAAAATGCAAGAATTGCGTTTTATACTGTACAAACAGGTTTCAAAGGCTAATTTCAATAATAGAGTACATGAGAAAAAATGCAAAGGTTTTCCAAAAGTGTTAGAAACAAAATTTGCCGTAACGAAAGTAATAGTATTAAATAGTAATAAACATTCTTTTGAAAGCCTTTTAGTAACAGTTTTGTGGCTATTTTTTCTTTGATATTCACTTAAAATGAAATTATATAGAAGCTATTTAGAACAAAAAGAAAAATTCAATGAGTCAATGTTACATTGTTAAACAATCAATTTTCAATATTACTTATGCAACTTTTGAGAAACTACTTTACATTGAAAATAATACGAGCACTATGCAAATACTTCACTTTCATACAACATTATAACTTTTTTGTAACGGTAGTAACAATATTCCATAGTGTAATTAATTTAGTTTTATTTAAGCTTGCTTTTAACAGAAAAATGCCCCCAGAAAAGAGTTTAAAACAAGGACGCAAACACATCACCGGTGTGCTTATTTAAAAATAGGTGTTCTCAGAATAGTTTTCGGCTCCACTAGATCCGTTTATCTGTCGCCAGTCGACGGCGTAGTCCTTAATGAAGATTTGTACCGTTATTTGATACAAACTGCACTCGCCGTGAAATCACAATCTACCATTGGATGGAACGTTCAGAGTTACCGTCATGATGGAATATTCATTTCAAGTGCGCCTGTGTACATGTATATATAATTTTATATACATATGTTTAAATAATCAATCTTTTGTCACAAAAGACGATGTTGATTTTTTTTACGAAAAAAAGAGAAAACTAATTTTATAATGAAATCTTTAAAATAACCTTGTGTAAGTACTAGATTCTAAGACCATCCCTTGGATCGCAATTACGCCGCCAGTGCAGTTTAGGTTGAATAACGGTACCAAGAGAGCCCATGAAGAATATGAACAGCTGCAAATAGAAAATAGGGCGTGTACTGAAAGCCAATCTCTTCTAAATATAATACATTCAGTTTTAAATGGAATTTATTTTATTGCTCAATGCTTACAAATAGTTAGCTAAAAATATTTTTATAAATAATATTGTTTTTTTTCTAAATAATAAATCTTTATTTCGATCTAAACTCATAAGATTCTATATTATACTATAGTAATTACTTGAAGATCTGCCATTTCCTGTTAATGCGAATTTCATGATATGTACACTGATAGAAAAATGTGGGAAAAAATTCCCATGTTTTCTAGTAATTTGGCAATATCAACCAAAAATATAAATTTTTCCCATAAAAATATAGTAATGTTTACGGTTTTTCCAGTAATTTTTACTGGTTTTCTAGTAATTTTTACTATGTTTCAATGGACAAATTTGTATTTTTGGTTGATATTGCCAAATTACTAGAAAACATGGGAATTTTTCCCCACATTTTTCTATCAGTGTATATATGAAAAAATTAATTTATTTTTAATTGAATATTTACTATTACAATGTGTATTGTGGAAAATATTATCATTTACTTTGTCAAAATAAACTCTTAACTTAATAAAAAATGATTCAGAAATTTTCGAAAATAATTGTGTATTATAAATCATTAATAGAAATTGTTCTTGAAATATGCAGTGTCATTTAGTTTAGTGCCTGACTGCAATGTCAACATTTTATCTTTAGCATATAGTATGTTAGTTGTTTAGACTTATATCGATATCGCAAGGGTTTTTTTGTATAATTCATAAACGAAAGATGTAAAAAAAAGTAGTTATACTCAGTAGTTATGAACAAATTTTTCATAAAAATTATATTAGAGTAAATTAATACTACAATTAAACTTTTATAACATTAATTAGATTAATAAATGACAAAAATTTAGTTCTAGCTTACTATTTTTACAGAATAAGATATGTAACAATAACATTTTACAGTAATCAACTTCAGTCGAAATTCAATTATTTATCAGTACGAAGCATAGTACGTAAACTGTACACAAATAGAAAATAGATTTCCCACGTTAGATTTGCGCTCAATGGGAAACAATAAACGTTCTTGCAGTTTACATTTCTTTCATAGGAATAGATAATGTTAAATCTAATCAGTGGCTAATAGTTCGTCACGAGATTTGAAATAAGTGAAAACAAAATGTTTTGTAATACAATATGTTTTTTGATACTACGAAAAAAAATAGTTTTTGAAAAAAATATTATTATCCCTTGATTTATCCGTCAATATCTTTAATACTGTTAAATGGAAGAGATAAAAGCCAGGGGTAAGTAGGGGATAATATCTTAAGTCAAGCGATGGTGAGCAGATACTTATACATATTATACGTATTACGACTTCAGTTTATCAAGCCACATCCCTTAATCGGAATAATATTTCTCTACTTAACACGACGTATATAATTTACTTTTTCATATACTAAAACTCGCCTTAAAAAAATGGAAAAATCGTTTTATAGTAAAAGATTAGTAACGGCTACACCTTTATTATCATTTACTTTACCCTTACGGTTGCATCAACTAAAAATATGTGATTGTTAATTTACTCTATTCATTGTTGTTAACTGAAAAATAATCATTGTGAAAACTCGAAGAACTTCGATCATCATTACTTAGCGCTAAAGGAGCTAAACCACGAAGTGAGTTTTCTTTTCGCTCTCACAGCTCGTCTACGCGTACCATAAAACGAAGAGTTTTTTTTCTTAGATTTCGTTCTAGTGTCACACTCTTACTTCAGCAAAGAAGTGAGTATTTTCTCATTAATTAGTTTATTTAGCTATTCTGTTAATGTACTTAATGATTTATTGTCTACTAACTTTTGCAGAACATTGTTAAATATTTAACTAAAATCTACTGCTAAGCATCGCGGCTGTGACAGCTGTTGAAGCGACAGGGATATTTTGTTCAGAGTATTCATGTAAAATACTATAGATAAAATTAGAAACATGTGGGTTTTATCCAATGAGTAATAAGCAGTTAATACGAAACTACTAATCGTTGGTTTATTTATGTATAAAGAATAATAAATAATTCTAAATTTACAATACCTTAAAATACATTAAAAAAATAAAGAATACGTAGTCGAATAATGAAACAATCCTTAAAGTATATATGTTTGAAAGGAAGATTAGAAGGAACGTTGTGTCGAGAATTTAAAAGATATTTCACTGATATCTCTATGTAGGATCGCTTGGTCTACTAGACTTGATAGTCACATTAGACACAGATAATGATAAGGAAAACGATGCTCACCGAATGATGAAACGGGAAATTGTTATTTCATCGTTACGATCCTCAGAGTTTAACCTTTCTTAAGAATCAATAGGTACTTTTATCTTTGTGATAAATTCATATATATTGAATATTTTATAACTTTAATAATGATGTACGAATATATGTTTGTTGGATTTCATTAAATATTTTAAAGTTAATAATTACATCTGTATAATAAAAGGTTTTATTTCTATGTGTATGATAGATCAAACAAAAACACTCTATACAAATAAACTAATAGTTTAAAATATAATTAGTTGATTATATAAGTAACTTGGTATAAATTTTTTTAAATAAAATATTAAAAAGTTTGTATGATTTGTTATTAGTTAAAAAATGTTTTAATAAATAAGTCAATTTTTTTGTGGTTTGAAAGTGCAAAATTTAGTACATATTCAGATGTTTATTATTGATGAAAATGTAGTTGAGTATACTTAATTAGTACCTTACACATTTTGAGCGATCTAGATAACTATTTTGTTTGTTAAATAAAATAATTCAGCAATAATATTTGAATAATCTTTGTGGAGGAATAAGTCCCTGAAATAGTATGTTTTAACACGTGTTTGAGGGGACTTTAGAAGTTGTTCGACAATAAAAGTAATTCAACAATATTGTTTTTATTATACATGTTGATTAAGTTTCATACAAAGTTTATGGTAATAGTAAGCGATCACGAACATACGAACAATTAACCATTTCATTGTAAAACTTTAATCTTTTTTTAAAAATGTAAACGATTAAATTAGTAGTTACAGTTTTGTCGAAATTTACTTATTTCCCTTTATAACAAGTTGGCTCAATAAAATAGTTGAATTTTTAACCATCCTCTTTACATTATATAAGTTTTTATCTATTTAGAACATGCTTCTTAGTATATATACCATTAGAAGTATGTTTTAATTTACTTTTTACCATCCTGACAACCTAAACTTTGTACTTGTACTAATCTTCGTATAAATATGTACAACCAATCGTAATTGTTTGCATTATCACTTAATTCAAACAAACGCTTTTTAATTCTTTACGTTTAAATTTCAGAACAATGCTAAACTTGACGACTGCCGATTTTAGCAATTATAACACTAATTATTAAAATACACACACATAGAATTTTCAATCCCTTCGAATTTCAATCCATATTAAACGAAACCAAGCTACATGAAGTCGTAAAAAAGCAGGATTTCAATTGCCCTCCACCCTGCACAAAAATACATAAAACCCCGTACAACGACGAGCCACGGATCGAGATTAATCGCCGTATATATTGTATATCCCGTACTGTCGAAATAGAAAAAGTTAGCGTTGTAAATGTTTTATTATGCCGTGGGGGGTGTGTCATCGCGTATGCACGAGCAGTTCTGCAATGCAGAAAACCTCACGTGCGTGAAAGCGTACAACAGCGACGTTATACAACCAGTTGGATCGTTGAATTGGCCGTGCGTAACCCATAATTAACGAGAAAATTCATTTTGTTTGGCTCGTGCACATACGCGTATTGTGTGTGTGTGTGTGTGTGTGTGTGTGTGTGTGTGTGTGTGTGTGTGTATATATATATATATATATATATATATATATACTGTTGCTCGCAAGCTCTTTCTTTCTCTCTTGCTCTTTTTGACGCGTGTTTTTCTGCGGCTGCTGCAGGATTCCGCGGGAGGCCGAATTATCAGATTAGGCTTTATCAACGCTGATTTTGCTTCGCGCCGAGCGAATGCGCGCGTAGCGCTGTGTACAATTTTTAGCCGCTCTAGTATATATTGTGGTCTCAGTGTTATGTGTGTTTCGTATAGTTTTAGTTTTTCTCATGTATATATAAGTTTACGATTCGTGTACGCGTTTATCGGTGCGTATAATGCAATCGTATGCGTGCATAAGTGGAAAATAGGGAAATATTAATTATTTATCAGAAAGTTTTGTTGTTGTTACAATACTACGTCAATATGACTGGATACTTGCGTACTTTGAAACATTTTTAATAATATATCCTTTGATCACAAAGAGCTGTAAATCACTTTTCTCGTAAAAGTATATAACATCTATTTTTAGAACTATATTTTATTTTTGCGCCCGTTTATACGAGAATTTTTTCACGTTCAACGATACTGATACGTTTCTTTATAATAAAGAAAAAAAGTCAATTTAACGGTTATGCGAATACATGCATCGACATCGTATATTATACTTTTTTCTCTGATAGTAAAGAAAATTTACAACAAAATGAAGTTGGAATAAGTCAGCTTCGAAAGTCGAGTCTAAAAACTGTCTCGCTGAATGCATCAGTCTATATAAACGTGCAATGAAAAATGCACATCTCAACGAGTTATCGCTTAGAACTGAACGTTTAATAAAATTTATCATGTTTACGCATTGCGCTCTCGCATTAAAACGTCCTCTAAGACTCTCCCACTGGCATTAATAAATATCGTGTCATTTCTCAAAGGATTTTATGCTTGTTTTATCAAGTGTATAGGGCAGAGCCATTGTAATACATTATATCCAAGATACGCGTGTTTTTCCGCCTAATCATATATATACACATATCTATAAGGAAATTTTAGTGTCGTTAGAAAAGCGAGCGATTGATCAACAAGCGAAATTAAGGAAAAAAAAAGGTTTCGCAATTAGAATTTCGCTATTTTCATGCAAATATTTACGTATATATTTGACGGTTGATTTTATTTGGTTTCAGCGCATTCTCAACAAAGTTACAACCGATACACGGCATTCAAAAGTTGTAAACTATATATCTTCGTTACACAACATGTATAGATTTCCCACTAACAACTACCCACCTGCAACCACCAATAAGAGCACAGGGGATGGAATATGACGTACATATCGCGAGAGAGAGAGAGAGAGAAAGAGAGTTACTCTCCCTCCGGGGTTTTCGCCACCGTGATGACGTGCTTCTCTCTCTCCCGTATATATCTCCGATAAATATTTTTACACGTCAGCTTTTCGGTTTGTTTACGTCGCTCGGCGTGATTTCAATCCGCTTGATGACTCACAATGACTCATTTTTTCTTCGTAATGAAAAAATCACCGACTCCGTTCCTTAATTTTTCCAAAGTTGGCTGAACAATTAAGGGTGGCGTACATGCACACGCATAAGTTGCGTTGTATATGTAACATGAGATACGCGGTCGCTTGGCAATGTTCAAAGCTCGCTAAGTGTGCGCGCACGTTATTGCGACATGTTGTGCGATTCTCGTCGAACTATCGATTGGGATTGGTAATGTCGACGATGACTCTGCAGGTTTTTTAAAAAGCCAATAAGAGCGAATGAAAAATTAACGTTTTTAATCAACGATTCCTACGTATATACGTTACACTGGATTTCGCTGTAGTATATGGGAAATTTTGAAACGAATTGCGATTCTGATTGGATTATGAATTGGTATTTTTAAGAATGCGTTTTAAACAAATAGAAGCGCTTGAACAAACAAAAAATAAACTATTTATCCAACTAACAACCACTGCGTATAGGTTTTACCGAATTCTATCGCAATGTATTAAATAAACGACCAAATTATACTACTAATTAATTGAAATCATCCCTACTTTTAATACAAACAATAAATTATCAATTAAATAAACAAACAAACATAAAAAAAATCGCAACGCCCATAATACATATCAGTATTTACATTTATCGTCATGATCGTGTATATAATACGCATCATTTTCCATGGCTCCGTCGGGTTTCTACGAAGCGTTCAGAGGCCCGCACTTCGGGAAAGCCTCGAGTTTCCGCGCTCGCGCGCGGGCGGGCGGCCGAGACGCAGGCATCAGGACTCTTTCCAGGCGGCCGCGCACGATGCGCTGCGGCGTTGCCGTTTTTGGGTGCTGAGCTCTTCCCCTCTCTCTCTCTCTCTCTCTCTCTCTCTCGTACGCCTGCCGTCGTGGAAAGCGCGCGGGGCGGATCTAATGGGAAAGTCGTGCTCCCAACGGCCGTGTGCGTAATATATATACACGTACGGCTGTTGGTTCTGGGTTCCGTTGAATGCGATTTTCGGCGGGTTTGGGCTGGTGGTTACTGTTTAAGGTGATTGGGGTTGAAGGTGGTTGGAGAGCTTTTGTTGTTGACTGGAATGGTTTATGGCGAAATATGGTTTGTTATTAGGCGATTTTTGAAGTATTGTAGGGTTTGTTGCTGTGAATGAAGGTAGTTGGTTTAAGAATTAGAGGGTGTACAGTAATTACAAATGAATAAGAGTCATTTTACTATGAAATTTGGGTAACTAAATTGTTTTAAACAAATTGTTGGCAAACAAGGATCTATGGCGATACTTAGTTAGGGATAAACGTTTAATTGAAAATATGTTTATTGGTATATTTCAATAGTTCTTTTCTTGTAATAATTGTTTGAAATCTTTATAACAAGTGTAATATTCGAGAAAGTAGTATGAAGTGTTGTAACATTCGCTGGCGACTTATGTTTATAATTTTGAATTGACCTCATTACAATTCATTTGGATTCTTCAACAAAGCCTATGGAAATTTAACTTATATAAACTTCCATACAAGTAATTAATGAAAAATTTTCTCCATTTTGACATAATTTTTAGAATTGTTGCACATTTCACTGTGAATAGGTACATTCTATTGTATTTCATAGTTTACTTTATTAAACGATACATTACAAGAGTTTTTGTAATTTTTTTCTCGGCTACTAATATTTGCTCGGATTGCGTTATTAAATAGTTTATTAAATATCTCAATTTGATCAAAGATAATGTAATTTCGAATTTCCTTCCATCTCAATATACATACTTATAGTAAAGTCCTCTTTCCTAAACCTTAAAAATATCAACCAATTTCGTTCTTCGCCGTTATTACTACGCAGCACGCGTAGCATTACATTCCCACAGAAATCCATGACCTTTTTCGTCATCCATTTATTTTACCAAACAGTCCACAAACATCTAAAATCAAGCAAAAATTACTCGACAACCTCCCAAACCTTGTTAGTAATCAATTAAATCATCTAAAAATGCATCTTATCAAGATATAAACTGCCCTTACTAAAACCCATAGATCCTCCAATCAAGTTTTTCCATTCGTCGTTTCGACTTCTACTGCAGCGGTTCACCATACATGTATATACATCCAACCACCCATCGCCCGTACACTCCTCGTTCGCGTTTATTACATCGGAAAGAAAATTCCGGACGAACAAAGGGCTATTGGCAGCAGGAACGGCGGCGGCAAGCGAGTGTGCGCGCGTCCTTGAAGCAACACACCACTGCGTGCGCTACTGCGACGTGGCCCTGCAATAAATCGGCGGAAAAAGCCCTTACAGCCCTCGTCTCCCGCATTTATAGCTTTCTTCATTGGTAGCTCTACTCGATTATCTAACTATATCTATCCAGCTTTTCCGTTTCGGTTACCACCATACCGTCATCGTCGACGGCAACGATGACTCGCGCAAAATCGGCTCTTTCTCTTGCTCGCGCAAACGCCACTTGTTGTCTCTTCCTTCCTTCTCCCTTCGGTACGGGGGAGGGTGCGAGCCCAGAAAGAACGTGCCCAGAAAAAGCATGCTCTCGGAAAAGCCCCAAAGGGAACGTCGTCGGCCAAAATGCGCGCAGCAGAAATCATCGCCACGGGCATCAGCAACGCGCTCGCGCTCAGCAGCACGTACGTACGCCCGAACGGGAGACAGACGCGGGAGGCGGCGAGGCAGCAGCAGCAAAGTGGGAGAGGGAGAGAGAGAGAGCCGTGCGCGCGCGCGCGCGCGCGTTCACCACTACCACATTATCAGAGCTCGCGAGCGCGGACACGTGTGTGTACGTGTAAGCAACGGCCACCAGGCGGCGCTAGCATGCACACCCTGTGTGCGCTCTCTCCTACTCGCACGGTTAAAGCAATGTGGATGTGTATGTGCGTGTGCGGGTCTAGGCATCAGCAGCACAGTCTGCACAGTAAAGCTAGTCAGCGCAGCGAGACTCGCGCTCCCGAAAACCACCCTGACACACACACACGCGCGTACATAGAGCCGTAGAAGCGAGCGAGAGAGAAAGAGGGGGAGAGAGGCGGAGGCAGTCGCGCCGCCGTCGCCGCCGCCGCTGCTCTCACACACACAAGGCGGTAGAGAGCAGTCGCGCGCAGGAAGCCAGCAGCGGAGCAGGCACCAGCGCGCCCGCTTGCCGCAGCCGCCGTCGGCACCCGTCGACGACGTCCGTCGTTGTGTGTTGTATATATACCGATATACCTGTGCCGCCTTGGGCCTCGATAACCTCCGGCCCAGCAGTAGCACACCCACGCACTTATCCACGCGCACACACACACAGACAGACGTAGTAATCTGCAGCGGCGGCCCTCCCCCTGCAGAGGACGCGGCTCTCTCCTGGCGCGGATTATCGCCTGAGCGCGAGAGGTGAGTCCAGCAGAGCGGGCATTCCCTCCTATATAGCAATACAGTCTCTCTCTATCTCTCTCTCTCTCTCTCTCTATGTATATGTATGCGTGAATGTGTATAGATGCATGTATATAGGAGCTGTGCGCAGGCGTGTGGTTGTGTGCGAGCGAGTGGGAGAGCGCGCGCGCGCCGGAACTCGCCAGCCAGAGAGCAGCGAGTAGCACGACACGGGCGTACGCTGCTGCTGCTGCTGCTGCTGCCTGCTAGCGAGCGAGCAAAGTGTGTTGTATAGCGAGCGATCGCGCGGCGGCGTCGGCGACGACGACGACTACGACGAGGAGTAGTAAAGTCGCGCGGGACCTTTTGTTTACCCTACGAGGACCGGATTTTTGCATCGCGTACTTAACCTCTTGGAGAGGCTATCATTGGGTGGTAGAATTTCGGGTCTGCGACGCACCGGGGCCGAGATATCGCCGGAAATATAGTGCGCACGGGCGTGCGATTTTCCGAGAGCGAGCGACGACGGCGCAGCGACGAAGAGAGAGAGAAAGAGGGGAGGGAGAGAGAGAGAGCGAGCAGCGGAGAGGCTCACACATACACGCAAGGTAGTACGCGCTCGAGCACTGTATGCTGCTGCAGAAGGAGTGAGAGAGCCAAGAAAGAGGAGAGAGAGACAGCGAGAGAGTCACGTAATTTTCGGGGACGCGCGCAAAGCGGGTGGTGGTGAGGAGGAGCCACCCCCTCCAAGAGGTGAGGGTTTTTTGGCTGAGTGAGCATGTGAGAGAATGTGAGAGAGATAGAGGAGAGATAGAGGAGAGAGAGAGAGAGAGAGAGAGAGAGAGAGAGAGAGAGAGAGGAACTGGGTATGTGCTAGGCTGAGAGTGGCTCGATGGATGGCTGCTTGTGTGTGCTGCTGTCTCACAATGAGTGCTAGCTGCTCTTCTTCGCTGTTATGAGAGAGATGGTGGTTCGAGACCTATTTGAGCTGTGGCTTCTCCAGGTCTCATTACTAGAATACTTGGTTGTTCTTTTGGTTGGTTCTTTCAAGAGACTTGGACTAAATGTTGTAGCTGCAGATTTGTAAAGGACCTTGATGAATGTGGCTTTCGCATATGTATGTCTATGTAGAAAGATTTATGCTTACTGTATTATATACCATATTAATTTATGTTTTAGTCAAATTCTTAAAAATTAAATTGATTTAACTAAAATCGTTGTATTCATCATGGTCTTCTCTTCTTAAAATGGTTCTCTGAAAAAAGTACTAACAGTCCAAGGCTATTTGTTACGAACAATGAATACAATGAATCATCAGTTTGATGACATTTCCTTGAGACACAGATTTTTCAGATTTATTTATTTTATTTTTTCTAGTTATTTATAAAGTACTATTTCAGGGGAGAGTTGTAGGGGTGACTAAGTCTGATCCTACAAGATTAACCAAAAATATTGATAGTTTTTTCAGTTTAATTGATTGAAATCATCAAACTTTTGATTAACCTTGCATTATCCTTCATCTGAACTATATTCTGAATATAAAATTTAGAATATTTTGCATTTTTTATCCCATAAATTCAGAGCTTAAAATGTCTTTTATTCATACTCAAGTAAAGGGGGTGAAATTCACCTTTTAAATTTTTAAGTAGTACAAATCAACCAAATTCGTGGACTAAGTAACAAAAAAGCTAAATAAACAATTTAAACAAAATTTGAAATTGTAATGCACATTTTTGAACAAATCAGACAATTGAGTGTGATGGGGATGCTTGCAACCTGTTGATTGCACTATGGGGTGCCAAGCAACAAGAACTGTATAATCACTTCTTGAGATTTTTTTGCTTTTATGCATTTGTGTGTACTTTATAAAGATAATTTTATATACAATTGACATAATTTGTTACTATTCAACAATTTATTTACAAAATTAATTATTTTAATAACTTATGTACAGAATATCTTAGTATTAGAGTAAGATGATCATATGGAATTTAAATGATTTAAAGCGGAGTCTTTTCTAATTATTTTGGATTAAAAACTTGATTAAACAAATTTAAAATATATTAAATATAACTTTATTTTTTATATGCAATAAATAAATTAATTGATAGATAAAAATCATATTGAAAATGATTTTTATAATAAATAACATTAATTTAAAAGTTTTTATTATATTTCTACAAAAGTGTTACTTTTCAGAATAAAATATTGTAAAATGACTAATATATTTTGTACATATCTTTATATACTTGTATAAGTATACATAGCACAAGTTTTGAAACATTTTATCATTTAATAACATGAATTAACAATAATTTAAATTTAGATATTCAATCGTTTTGTTTATAAAATTAAAACCAATTTTTCTAAAGAAAAATCTTGAGTACAAAAAAAAAATGAGAAAATTATCATAGATATAAATAGAAAAAAATAAGTATATGGGGTTCTTTTTAGGTCAGATACTTAAAAAATATTGGGAACAACGGAGAAAAATATGCAGCAGATCAGCGATGAATTGCTTGCATCAAGTTGTTGAGGAATGATGGGAAGGTCTCTGCTGCGCATTTTATCCTGTCGAGGCGATACACAAAATGGAGCGTTTCATTCCTATTGACGTACAAAGTAAATGCCCATCAGCTATGTGATATGCATGTAGATAGAAGTCAAATTTAGCATAGTAATTTCATATATATATGTGTGTGTGTGTATATATATATATATATATATATATATATAATTATATTCATTAGCTTTTGTTTTCATCACTTTTAATAAAGTCAATATTTTTTAATTTGACATAAATATTTGAGATGCTTTATTTCACAGCTACTAAAAACTTGTAGCTTCTGCATTAGCATGCATTTCTTCATAGTACAATTAAATTTTTATATTTATGCAATTGGCTTTTTCATTTATGTTTACTTAGCTACACATTTAATTATCGATATTTAAAAACAAATTGTATGTTAATTTATATTATTTTTTTTTCTTATTATGCTACTCTAAACACTAATCTGTTTTTGTCTTTTCCTCCATACAATGGAATCTATTTCAAAATTTAAATAAATAATAATTTTGTTAATTACTAGATGATAATTTTAACAACTTATTTTATTTACTTGATCTAGATATTTTGATTTTTAAGAGAAATCTTCCCAGAGTTTTTAGTAAAATCTATATATCAATATCAATTAGTCAATAATAGTTTAATATAATTTTATTTTATTTAAATATGGTTTTTTTAAATTTGTTAAAAAATACTGATATGTAATCAGTAGTATTTCAAAATTAATTAACAATTAATTGTCTCAAGTTTACTTACATCAACTTCTTCTGAAATTGAATTAAAAAAAAACAATTGATTATTTATATAGCTTTAATTAATAAGATGTTTGAATTTAATTTTAAAATTTGTCCTTTTTTCACTATGTGCATACATAATACATTCCTATCATATTACCACTTTCATTTAAAATAATAATCATAAATAAACCATTCATTACTAGTTTATCATATAGTGTATCAACAATTGACTCTGAATTAAAAATTTAAATTTTTATTTTTAATTTTATCAGAAAGATGTCATATTTTATTTAATAGGGTGTCATGTCAATTAGTAATTTATTATTGCTATACATAATTATTTAATTTACTGTGTATTACATGCTTTTTTATATATAATATATTTTTTAGCAAATTCTTTTGTTTCAAGAACTGTATAATTAACTAAAATTTATTTTGATCACTTGTTTTTCAACACCTTTAAAAACAATTAAATCTTTTATTATATTCCAAGATCTTAGACAATTAAAATACATCATCAAATATTTATAGAAAAATCTACACAAGATTTAATACACTTTAAATAGAAATAACTTCAGATTTGATTCATTATGTATTTATTAATTTTCAAAATATATGAAACTTCACTAATGTGTTTAAAAACAAATACCTGTATCAATATTAAGTATTTTACATTATTATTATTCAAAAGTATTGAAATTATAATTGATACTTTTAAATATATTTTAAACGACGCTGAGATTTGTGCCTGAAAGATATTTAGAGTCATAAATCAATCCTTGCTTCGCATAAGTATCATTTTATGATTATTTTTCGTAAATGTGCACTTGATTCGATTAAAGCTTTTTTAAAAAATCTTACGAGGATGTCAGAATATCTATACATACGTCATGATTATTCAATTATATTATCCCTCTGTTATTATTTACTTAAACGTAGACATAATAACCGAACTAAAACAGATGTTACATTCTGACATTCCAATCGTATACGCACATCAGTTTCGCCAGCAGCTTTCGCACGTCTCGATATATCACTCCCCCTTACCACCCTATAGATACCACCTCAATATATCGTCTAATCAAGCCTTCGCCCTTCTCTTCTTCTCTGTCCTCAGGAGCCCAATGTGGGTGGAAGTGAGATGGCATCCAGGGAGAAGAGAGCCCTAGCGCCTTCGAAAAGCAAGCAGAAGGCGAATAATGATAGCAGCTCGCTGTCCTCCGACAATACTAGCATCAATTCGCAACGCATCAGTAATAAGAAAGCAGCCGCCTCATCGTCCCTCCCCTCAAATCCTCGCTCCCAGCTAGCCCGCGATATATTCGAGGCCGTTGCCACGGGCAGTCAACTGCCCGCCAAGCTCGAGGCAAGCCTGCCGCGCAAACGCGCAGCCCTACAGACCGCCCTGAAGCGCAAACAGAAGGCGAAGAAGACGCTCATTAAGGTGAAGCAGAAGGTGGTGCCGATAAAGAGCCTCAAGCGCATCGCCGACACGAAGAAGATACTGAGCAAGAAGAAGAAGAAGAAGAGGCAGACGCAACAGACTGTGAGCATCAAGAAGGAGCCGCAGAGCAACGACAGCTCGTTCAACAGTAGCACAGAGTCCGAGGATACCAAGAACAGTAAGGGTTTGCACATTTGTCCGAATTTTATATTGCATTCTCTTGTTTCACAATGTTTTTTCGAGAAGACCAGAAACTACCCTTATGAAAAAAATTAACACGAGATCTCAAAATAATCGCAAACTATTTGTAAATTCAATCAATTCAAAAATTAAATGGTTACGAGAAGTTGCAAATTTTAGTTAGCACAGTCGTATTGATGCAATTTATTATAGAATTATTAATAAGGTCATGAAATCTTAATTTAATAAAATCGATTGTCTGCAAATTTTATAAGTGAAAAAGAGGAATATTCACTCAAGGAAATCCAGTACTTGTTTTGTAAAAAAAAAAATATGTTTTTAACTAAAAATAATGTTATTGCAGAGTAGTTGAATTTTTTGTCTAGTAATTAAATTATCCTTTGTTTTTATCTTCTATATTCGGCTACACGTTTTAAACTTGCAATTTTAAATTTTAAAGACTGCGAAAAAATACTTCGTAACAAATGTACACAAATTTTCCTCTAACATATTAAACTCGCCGAATAACCGCTAATGTAACAGTTAAATTTCAAGCTATCCTATCGAAATTTTCGTTCGTTTAAAAATTCGTTTGCTATCGCTTCGTATAACCATTAAAAAATTTAAATTAATTCGCGATTTTGTCCTTGTATAACCGTACTCTTCTTCAAGAATCCAAAGGCGCGAAGAAGGCGAGATCCGTGAAATCTGACGACGCGGACGACCGAAGCGTCAGCTCGCGTTCGTCCAGCACCAGACCCTCACCGAAGACCGTTGCTGGCAGCGGAGCCAATAGGAAGCTCACTCCCGCGGCGCAGAAGCGTCAGGACAGCAAGGAGCGCGACACAGCGACCGCTAAGGCCGCTAAGCAGCGCAGCTTAAGCAAAGAGCTCGAGCCACCGCCGTTGCTGTTAACAGCACGGCAGATCAAGCAGGAGCCAGACGACACTTACGACCTGACGATCGAGGCGGTGATCGCGTCCTCGATGCACGTCGAGGACGGGCTACAGCAGCTCGAGGGGGCTGACGAGTCCGGCAAGCGCAAGGCGGCCGCCGCGGCCGCGGTCCTCAAGAGGAGCCTGCGCAACGGCAAGCTCAGGCAGCAGCAGCAGCAGCAGCAGCAGTCCGCGACGAAGACTGAGACAGGTGAGTTTTCGATTATTATTAGTAGCAAACTCATTATTATCTATAGTATACTATTGGATGTACCGGGAAGGATCTGCAAGAACCCTTGTCAAGAAATATTTGCTTCGAGTTACTTTTCACTGCTTCCTATAACGCGTTCTCAATACGTGGCGGATGTTCAAGATTTATATTTGACTTAATTTCTTATACAAATACGTAACATTTATAGTCAGAGATATCTGCAAATATTAAAGATTCCGATGAAAAAGAAAAATATTAAGGAAACGTATAATTTAAGAGCAATTCCGCGAGTTGTAGTTAATCAACTACCACTGTTACTTTTTTCAAAATGGACATTAAACGTTGTCCCTTATTTCCTTAAATTTTCATCAAATACTTTAATTCAGCCTCGAGCAACATATCCTCTCAACTTTCCTCCAAAAATTTGCATATTTAAACATCAATACAGCCCTCTAAAAAGCGATTTTATATGTGACTACCAGAGGAACGTAGCGAACGCTTTTCAAGACCCCACGCGGTGATTTTGCGCGTCCCTCCCCCTATTTTTCACGAAGAGCGCTAGCATCGCTTTTCGCGCGTCCCTCGGCTTACCATCCCATGAGGCCCTCCTGTGTTTTTCTCTACCCCCACCCCGACGCGTTCGCGCAGCCCTTGGCCGTATACATATACTGACCTGCCTCTTCTCCCCTCTCCCCTGTAGATTCTGAGCAGCCGCAGAAGCGGGCAATGTCGTCTGACGCGGTAGTAGTTGAGTTGGCGGCGATCGTAAAGGTCGAGGAGGATCAGTCTTCCCAACCACTACCTGCACCACTAGATACAGTAGAGGAACCAGCGCCAGTAGTATCTAATCACAACAGCACAACTGACAGTGACGAGCAGCAGCAGCAGCCGCCGTCGGAGACTCAGCCAGTGGAAGACAACAACAACGGCTGCGACGTTGAAGAGATTGGTCCGACGTTGCGCTCGAAAACCAAAGCACGCGATAGCAAACCAGAGGACGAGGCAGTGGTGAAACCGGCAGTAGCAGCAACAGCGGCAGCAGCAGTAACGACTCCGAAGGCACTCGTCACAGCGGAGGCTAAAACACAGCTGCCGCAGCCAAGAAGTCGCAGGAGTAGCTTGAACGTGTCGAGTGATAATAGTAATAGCAGCCCAGGCAGCAGCATGAAGCGATTCGCGCCGCTGCCGACTGAGCGCATGGTCGATGGGAGCAACAACATCGACGAGATGATCGACAAGATCAAGCTGTCGATTGCCAAGACGATCGAGAGCAAGATCTACAAGACGGATGCGAAAGGCGGCCTCATAGTTGGAGCGATCGAGGTGCCGAAACTCGAGGAGATCATCGCACCGCTCAGCAGTGACGTGAGCAAGATTGAAGCTGCCGCGGTTGCTGAAAAGGAGGAAAAAGGCAAGGGTGAGTAAAACCATACTTCTTTTCTTTTCTATGATAAAAATAGGGCGCGAAGGAGAAAGTATCTTCAAGCGCGCCCCGCCATTTGCCGTAACGTTCGGCTCAATTCGTGTGCGACGGCCGGGAAATCGGCGCGCGCGTGCATTTGATCTCTGGAAAATCGGCGCTTGACGTGTAAATCGAATAGTCTCCTGATGGGCCTACTTGGCGCGAACATAGCGATTGGCCGCGGCACGGAGTTGCCATTTTCACCGTGACACGGCAGCACCGGCGACTCCTAGCTTTTCCGACAAGTAGTTACAGCCTGTTTGGCGAGACGAGCCCCGCGATCGTGTATCTACTTGGCCGGGCGAGCTGTTGTAGCCGTGGTCGGTAAGAGAGGGTAATGAAGCGAGCGGTTGGTACATTGACCTGATTGATAACTTAGGTTTCAGGTAGTTTTGGAACCTATGGTAAGGTTGCGCCGTAGGTTCTAGGTTACCATGAAATGTAGCTTGATAGCATTGGGGGTGCAAAGACTTTGCTAATTAATTGAATGTTTACATTGTTTGAACAATTCTGATTATTGATAAGATATGAACCAGAATAAATTATATAATTATTTATTATAATTATATAACATTTATAGTCAAAAAAATTTGTAATTTTTTATCATGCAACATTAATGTATTAGTTTTATAAATTTTTACCATTTTTTTAATGTTATGTAAACAAAATTTTCATTTGCATAAAAAAAAAGAATTTTTTTATATTCAACATTTATAGTCAAAAAAATTTGTAATTTTTACTAGATGTGGCATTTTGTATCATGCAACATTAAAGTATTAGTTTTATAAATTTTTCCCATTTTTTTAATGTTGTGTAAACAAAATTTTCATTTACATAAAAAAAAGAATTTTTTTTTAAATCATTTACATTTAAATTTGAAATAATATCATACTGCGTTTTTTTTTTTTTTTTATTACTTTATAATACTATTACATGCTTATTTTGAATTCTTATATATTTTCAATAAAGTATAGAATGCATTAAAACATTCAAGGGTTATGCTAAAAATAAAACTTTTATTTCTTATAAAATCAATACTGTGTAAACGCTGTAAAATATCAATACAATATATCAAATATTTATGTATAAAAATGCACCATATCCAATACATAGATTTTGATCTGCGTTTAAACAGTAAAACGATTTTTAAACTATCATTTATTTGGTTAGTATACTTCATATATTAATAAAATTATTTTTTTAATGTATGATTGCATAGGATTTCATCAACTTATTCTTAACATTGACTCATCCTCTGACTCAGATTCTGTGTCTTTGCAATATCTTCTGAATAAAGAAAAGAGACACAATATTAAAAATGAACCAAATTTACAAGTTGCTATTAAAATATTATAATAATGTTTTTATTATTAAAAAACTATAGCCGTATATTATGAATTACTAAATCTCAAAAAATCTACTATTTTAGTGTTCCGAAGTGGGCGCAAATTTGTTTAAAAAGATAGTGTATAGTATATAAATTTTTTTAAATGTTAATGTGGAACAATAATTTTTTATTTATTGTTTTGCAATACAAATTTTTAAAAGTTACGTTGATTTATAGTTTCGTGCAAAATACGCAACATGGCAAATTCAAATATGGATTTTTATTAGTTGTTAATATTTTTCGTACACTTTACTCGCAAGTATGAGTTCATACAGTAAATTGTATCTCTTTACCCTCCTTACCATTATAATTGCCCCAGAATAATTCTAATAAATCTCAATGAAAAATAGAAAATCAAAATTAATATTTCGTTTGCTGTAAAAGTTCGAAATTTCAATTACTTTGAAAAAGATTATATTAAATTATTTTTTAAAGTGAAATTTATGCCACAAAGGGTATCACAATACCACTTTTCACGATTCAACATTGTTCTGGTACACACAAAGAATAAGAAAAATCTTTTACGAAAGGTGCGCCAACAAAAAATTATTGACTACAATAGGACACCGAAATGGTATTTGAGATTTCGTCATATACACACGAAAATTCAAGACAAATGTTTTCAGTAAAAATTACAGTGATTCATTGGAACTCTAGAAAGAACTCTGCATAAAAATGCCATAGTTTACAATAAATATTCCTCTGAAAGTTGCAAAAATTGTTACAAAACTTTTTACATTTCAATCCTTATCTTTCTATACCACCACCTTTGATTTTGCAAACCACCAATAACCATGAAAATCCCCATTCTCCTGTCCTCAGAGATCAGTACAGGCGTGGGTCCGAACTCGGTGAAGAAGGAGATGAAGAAAGATGAGGCGGAGAGTGCGGCGCCAAAACTGGCTAAAACTGCCAAAGAAATAGAGCGTCTAGTCATGGGCGACGAGGAGCAGCCGTCCGACTTGCAGTCTGCCGCTAAGGAGAAGAGCAGCGAGAAATCAACGGACGATTCTGTCGCTGCTGATGCACCTGCCGAGGACGCAGAAGTGGCGATAGTGGCGGCACCAGTCGCGACGGAGTCCACGGAGGATACGGATAAAGATAAGTCAACCAAGGAGGATTCCCAGGACAACGATGCAAGACGGCAGAACAGCGAGAGCTCAGTCGAACATGGTAAGAGTGTGTATTCTCTTTTTGTGATAAATTGTTAGATTTAGTACAAATGATTTAATCCTTTACTTTCTTAATCTAATTATTTTCAAACATTGTTATTACCGATACTTTATTAAGGATAATTTATTATTATTTGTTTTTCTGACTTTATTTTACACAGCTGATTTTGATTCAATGTATTAATAAAAAGCTTCTTTGTATTGAATCTAGATCAAACTTCGCTTATCGCTTGACAATTTCTTTACTTAAGATTAATCTGAACATTTGAAAAGTATAAGTAGTACAAAGTATTAATAAATGCGGTTTCAATTTTTCGTTTCAAATTCATACCGACCAATACACAATAGAGTACAAATAATAAATATTTTCCTTGTAAAAATTACTGATGAAAGTATCTTGCAAAAATAACTACAATATTAATTTTAATAACGCAAAAAATGTCTCACGGAAAATGTTAGCAAACAATTATAGTTTGATTATGTGTAAAAATTATATTATTAATGGCTAATTTCGAATAGCAAAAGACCCAGTCGCAAAAGATGTCGTCAAACCAGTCGAAGAGGTCAAGAAACCCGTCGTTCCGACGCGAAAATCCGCGAGGGTTTCGGCGGGCAAGTCTTCCTCAGCTGTAGCTGCTGAAAACAGAAAATCCATGAGCGTTACGGATATCAGCAAAGAGCTGGAGAAACTCGACGAGGAAGAGAAAGCCTCGGAAAGCGTAAAAACTCCTGACATAATTGTTAAACACGAAGAGGACGAGACTAAAGCTGCGGAGGAAGTGACGAGTAAAGCTTCTACCTGCGTGGTAAGGAACTTGATTTTATTAATTTAATGATACAAACTGTAACAAAATTTTTTTCCCCGTTTCAAATTGTTTAGCAGCATTTTTTATAAATTTATTTTGTTGAAAAAAAGGGATCTGAGAAATTGCATTATCCAACTATTGTTTAAGAAACTACTTTATGCATTTTATAATTTTTTCAATTCTTGCTTATAACAAATTGAGCAACATTATTATTTCTGCTCATTTCTCATTTTAAAACCAGTTCGAAAAGGCATTTTTTTTGTATTTAATATGTAAAAACGTGTATTTTATTATAGGTTGGTGAAAGCACCAATGATAAGAAGACTGCAAAGGGAGCATCAGCGGATGCAGCCGAAACCACTGAATCATCAACGGTCACAAAGGCCAACGAAGATGAAAAAATGGAAGTCGATGAGGCTGCTGAATCTGATAAACCCGAGGAAACGCTGGAAAGTTTATCCAGGGATGTTGAGAGACTCGTTGAAGAAGATAATGACAAACTATTGGACAGGGCGATGGATAGCGCTGATAACGATGCTGAATCATCAGACGACGTAGAGATGCGATTGATGATTGACGAGGATATTCCTGAAGAATCGACTCCTGAAGAATCAGAATCGAACTGTTCTGAACAAAAAACTAATAATAAAGATGGCTGTGATCATATGAGCTCCGAAGAGAGCACTGATGTACAAAAAGATGAAACCGCTGCGGCATCCACGAGTGGTGTTCAAGAAAATCCGGAAACGGAGACTACTAATACTGCTACTGCTACTCCTTCTCCTGCCCCTCCTTCTCCTCTCACTATTAATGTTACTCCGAAGTCCCCAGAGACCGAAGATAAATCAAAAGCCGAAACCACCGCGGTCGTCGCCGCTAAGGCGAAATTAACGGAGACTACTGAGGAAGTCGAAGAGCAAAAGGAGACTCGACGCGTCCTCAGAGCTCGAGGTGACAAACAGAAGAAGGCTGAGACTGCCAAGTCAACTGCTGCTGCCACACCGCCTGTAACGCAAGAGAAGCCTGAATCGAAAGTCGCGAAAAGCGAAGATGCTGCCACATCAGAAGTGCCTTCAATTAATACAAAGGAGAACAATGAGATCGTAAAGGTGGATCAGAGTAGTCAAGACTTGGACATTGAAGCTCCGGAGACAACAGTGAACCCGCCCGTTGTCAAGATAGAAATGGTCGAAGTGCCGCCAGAACCGCAGATTCGCACACGCCGCAGCAGAGAAGTGAAAAGGCCACCCGTGAGCCACGTCGCGAAGAACAAACGAGGACCCAAGAAGCAAGATGCGAAGAAAAATGATTCGCAGCAGCAGACCAAGGAGGAATCGTTGCTAGATAATGAAGTAGCCAAAATCAACGAGAACCGAAGGTCATCCTCTTACCATAAGACTAAAGAGAATCGCGGAGTGTCGGCAGACACCGGCAATACGGAACAACAGAAGAGCGCGGCTGGACCTGTGACAAAGAACCGTAGTAAATCCGAGAACGATGTGCGATCTACCAATCTCACGAGTGAGGAGCTCAAACACAAGAGCTGCAGCCCGCTCCCTGATATAGTGGAAGGGGAAAGCACGGAATCTGACAGCAAGGAACCGCCAAAGGACACCGACGAGGCTTCATCCTCCGCCGAATCATTAAGCAGCCTCGAAAAGCTGCTGGAGACACCAGAGGACAAAGCCAAGAAAGAGGATGTACTGAGTCAGCTGGGATTAATGTCGTGGGAGCGCGTTCACGAGACTAAGGCTAAGAGGAAGGAGCAGGAGCACGAATACACAGGCACGCTCAAGACTGTCATAAAAATTGGTAAAGGCGATAAAGATGGTAAGAAGAGATCGAGATCGCCGCTCAAGATGGTATTGAAGCAACAAGGGCGAGCTGAAGGAGAGGAGGCTATCGACTACTATACTATCCAGAAAGAGGTGAGAATTTTTTCATCGATGTATTTAAACTATGTCGACAAGTAAAATTGAAAATCTAACGAGTTTTCTTTCTTTCTGTTGCAGATGGGAACCAGCGGTTTGGGAGATAGCAGTTCTGGTGCGAATAGAAAATTATCTACTAACCACAGACATTCTTGCGGTAAACATGGTTGCGGGCCTCTTTTTAACCCTAATCCTTACCGCCATGCTTGGAAAAGTACATATCATTTCATTGATTTTACATTGTAATATATAAAAGAAGGAAGTTTAGAGATTTTTCGCCGAAGTTATATTCACGATCAGTTTCAACATTGTACACAATTAATAATCATATAATTAATAATCGCATATTTTGCTGATTTATGAAACGCACCATTTAATTAAATCAGCAAAATATTTCACGTTTGAAATTACTCACTGATAGCACGTAAATTCTAATGCTTAAAATAACTAGCACGCTTTTCTTTTGCTAACTAATGGAAAAATTTTTTAACAATCGCACATGCAATATTTTTTGTTTCAAACCTTTATGATGGTTTCAGACAAGATTTTAAGATTGAATCTGTTTACTTTACATTTCACTTGCTTTTTGATTCGTGTACTAATACTACTTCAAATTCTATAAATTTCTAAACACTTTCAATATTGTACATGTTAACAATTTACTCATAATTTTATTCACGATTTTCAGACGAGGAAAATGACGAAAGTGCAACGAAAGATCGCCAGTCGTCGCTGGTCATCCCCGAAAAATCATCATCCTTCGATATCCATCCAGGCCGTTTGTGCGCTGATAATTGTTGCTACTGTCATGGCAAGTTTGGTAGCTTAGATACACCGATGCACCTTGCGCAAATGAAATCAAGTGACAGAAGAATGAAGATCTTGAAGAATGAGCAGCACTTGACTAAAGATTCGTGCCTCTGCGATGCTTGCTACAGACATGTAGACAGAAAGGTAAATATTTTTCCACTTACACTTTTGATAATTTCGTTAAAAATGGATTTTCAATTTAATAATAATAAAATTCATTACAATTTCAGATAAACGATGGCCATACACACATGCAATTGAAACCACATCGCCAACCAAGACAACATCCACCGTCTAAATGTATGGCAATTGGTTGCACGGAAATGGCAAGGCATCATGTTAAAAGACGTTGGCTCAATAAAATCAGAGTGAACATCAAACATGATGTTGAAGTCGGCTGGGAGTCATCACAACAAAATTTGCTGACGTTCTGCGCGGTCCACTATGGCAAAATTGAACCATACCTGCTTTGTTGTCTATGTAGCCGTCGCCTCACTCGCAACTGCACATATCCTCTCAGTTTGTCTTTTGCAGCTGCCGCAGACTTGAGTAAACGCGTTCAAACTGACGGTGTTCCAGCAAAGCTCTTACACAATGGCTTTATTTGTAAACTTTGCAAATACTTCTTAAAATTGTACGGAAAGTCGGGCGGTCCAGATGGTTCCACTTTAACTAACAGAAATTTCTTTAGAAACTATCGAAGAAAGTAAGTCAGTTATGAATCTAAATTCTAAGTTTCATTATAACAAAAAATTATACGTTTGTGTATCAACAAATTTCTTTTCTTTCAGGCTCCGAATTCTCCATGACATGTCGGTATCAGAAAGCGACGGAGAGGGCGTGGTAGAAGAAGCACCTATAGGAGAGGACGAGGAAGAGGCAGACCAGAGAGCCTTTAATCAAAGCGTCACCTTGAAGAACAAAGAAAGAGCAAGAGAGAGGGAGAAAGGAAAATCAAAAGATAAGGAAAGAGAAAAAGATAAAAATCGTTCATCCAGTACTAAAAAATCGAAAAGCAACATATCCATTACAAAAATGTCAGCTTCGGTTAAATTATCAGACGCTATGGAAAGCGAATCTCCGAGCACTTCCGAAAAATCGACTCCTGAACCACCAAAGGTCCCATCCGATCCAATTCAAAAGGACGATGCTATCCCGTCGACGAGCTCTGGAAAGCGTGCCATGCGTATTGAGGGCACAATCGAGAAGCTCAAGAAACGCAAGGCCCTAGATACAGCTGTTGCGGGTCCAAGCTCGCGCAGCGATTCAATGGTCGGCAACGATAATGGTAGGAATGTCGTCGAGATTCTCGCTATGGACAAGGAAGTCACACTCACAAGGCTGCCAAAGAGGCCGCGTTTGTCCAACAATAACAATAATACTCCAAACAACGATATTACACCTGTGGTCCAGCGACTTGGGGCCAATCCTTCCATCAGCGTGCGCACGCTCTTCCCCGGCGAGGAGGAAATGAATCTGCACGCGAATGTCGAGTTTAACAACGTGAGGGAAGTTACGCCACAGGGATGGGAAAAGTGTGCTACCATGATCCAGTACGACAGGGATACGAAATTGTTATGGCAAGAGCTTCAGAGGCCATACGGAAATCAGAGCAGCTTTCTTCGACATCTCATACTTTTGGAAAAATACTACAGGTTAATGACACTTTTACAAATATTTGGTTTAATTACTTTCATATTAATTTTTTTAGTATGCTTGACTTTTCTAACCTCATAAATTTCTCTTACAGAGCTGGTGATTTGATTCTGGCACCGAATGCCTCGAGAAACGCGATAAATTACTCGACTTCCGTACAGAATCGTTTGATCTCATACAAAGGCCCGGAGAAGCGCACAGTAGTTGAGGAAAGCAGCAACATTACTGAGCCCAGCGAGTACAACAATTCACATCGCCTTAGCGGCGGTTACGTCCTCGAGCAGCATCAAGCTATCCCCAGCACGAGTACATCAACGACGAGCTCTTCCCTCACGTCACAGCTATCGAAGCTCGAGGCGTCATCGCGCGTCATGAAACTCACACCAGGCGTCTCCATCATTAAAAAACCACCGCCTAATCTTCAGCGATTGCCATTGAGCGGTGGCATGAACGGCAGCGCTAAAAGAAGAGAAATGTCTCCCATGCAGAAGGGATCCACCAGCGGTAGTGCAAGCGTTTCCACGCCCGGTGGCAAAGTTTTCCAGCTCTCGGAGCCTGAGTTCAAACGGCTACAGAATCTTAAGAGGCAGAAGCAGCTGTTGAACGACAGACACAGTACTTCCAGCCCCAGCGGCTCAGGTATGCGTAAGTGTTATAAGATCACGTTCTGTTTTTGTTTTTTTTACTACTAAATAATAATATTTAATACTAAATTGTTTTTTTAATGATTACAGGCAGTTCTGGCTCGCCACCGACCAACTACAGAAACGCCAGCACGGCAGCAGCAGCGGCTGCAGCGGCAGCACAATACCAAAAAGCTCAGCAAATGCAGTTCCAGAAGCACCTGCGTATGCAGCAGGAGATGCTGAACCAGCGCAGTCGGGGCGACTTCGAGCCGCTGGTCTGCGACATTCGGCTCTCGAACGAAAACACGCCGACGCAGAATCTCAATCTCAATCTTAATAATCTGAATCTGCCGAAGTCAATCCAAGTGACGACCAAGTCGTCGAGCACTTCGACGAGCAACCACAACGCACCCATTCCCATTCTGCCGAAGATACCTAAGAGTCTGACTGTCATTCCGCAGACGGTCGCCCGAAATCACCAGGACAAGTGATATCCGTGCCGAAAGAGGCGTGCCACCGGCGCCTTGAGTCGAGACTTCCTATTTTACGTTAGATGCGAGTCACGTACGTGAGGCTGGATTTGTGTATTACGCTCTTGCAGTTAACGTGTTGCTCAAGTATACTACCAATGATTATGAACGTCAGTGAGAAGGCGATGATCAAGTTGGAAAAGGGAAAAGAAAAGATGAGAAGAATAAACTAACCAAAGCTGTGTGTTGTTGAAATTACGAAAGAAAAGGGCGAGTGATTAACTGATAAAGTGCCTAAATAAAGTGACATGCGATGTGCAAGTTGTTTCTTTTGGTATCTTTTTGAAAAAAAGAGGGGTAATGCACCTCTCAATGTTCCTTTTCTTGTTTCATTTTTCTGAAATTGTTTTTTTTTTGTTTTATGACTTGAAAATAACGGTTTATTTCTGACAAAATGTCAGGAAGATTAATAGTATGAACGAAGAATTTTTAAGTAATCGCAATTAGCATTAAAAAAAATATATATATATATATATATATATATATATATATAATCATTATAGAGCTTTTTATTAAAAAGCTTAATACTGCCTTTCCTAAAATTTATAAAACTTTTATATTTATTATAATTGAGTTTTTAAGTAACAATAATATAACTAATTAAATTAAAATTAAACTAAAATCAAACTCGCAAATCGAAAGCTCGTGCATTTTAATCTTACAAAGTGATTCTTCGTTCAACTGTTCGTTGACACTGACCTTGACAGCGAAACATCTGAAGCACACACTTTTCTTTCATTGCCTTAACGTTGTATACATAAATACGTGAGATAGTAACAAGGACAGATTATAATGATAATGATGGCATAAAAGGAGATCAATTTTCTTCGATGTGATATGTGATTTAATACAAGATTAAGAAGATAAACCCTTTCGAAGGAAATGAAAATGTGAAGTGCAAAAGAATAGCCTTTGAAGTTCGGATTTTCCTCTCGGCATCCGAATCTCACCGATGTTTTATGAGTGTTCCTCGGGAGCCGAAAATTATCACTGACATAATTTTTATTAGTTTATTATTACAATATTTTATTTTTCATGCACATTGACCATCGAAATGATCAGTTATAATGTTACAGAATAATCATTACACCATCGCAATCGAAGCGATAACGACTATGAAAATAATGTTTGTAACTAATAATCAAGAATTTAGTTATTAAAAAAAATAATTGAGAAGTAAGCGTCATAAAGTAACGTCGTTTCTTATAACTGAGTATAGAATACGCGTTGAGCTTATTTATTATGTTATATACTATTGTATACAACTGCATTGTAAATATTTGATATCCTAGGTTTTTAGTTTAATAATTCGAAATTTACGTTATTCTGAATGTTGAAGACATTTTCTTTTTATTTGATTTTATTACATTTTAAATAAGAATTGGAAGAGAAGAAATAGGAATCTACGAAATTTAGATCGAATAACCAAAACATACACAAGCATTAACATAAAATAAATCGAAAAACTGAAAGCATGTTTTCAGTAGTTTTTATTTTTATTTACTTTACATATAAAATTTATAGAAATTTTAAAATGATTTACGAAATTTCAAAATATTTTTAAGTAAATTCGATTAAAGTTATGCAACCCAGTTTAATGTTTCTTTTTCTTGTAACTTAATAGTAAGTTATTTAATAATATGATTATTTTTATGTTTATCGCAAATTAAACGTAGTATATTTTCGTTATAAGTATACACTACTATGAAATATGCTTCAACATAGAGATAATTATCTTCACAAAAATATAATAATTTCTTTATTTTGAGTTTCATTATCGATCAATTTCTATTTCTTCTTCTTCTTCTTTTCTCGTGTATGTACATATATTAATATGCGCGTTTCGTTTCTTTTAATGAAGTAGAGAAAACAGATAATGATGAAACAGAAAGAGAACAAAAGTTCAATTACGTCTAAAGGAAAAAAACGAACACTGATTATATGTAGCGGATGAAAGCGAAATAACAAAAAGTACTTGGGGGTACTCTATATATATATATATAAATCCTCTATTTTACTAAGGATATTTTTGATATATCTATATATATATATAAATATATCTATATCGAATTGAGAAAAATAATAAAGGAGCCAAGAGTGTGAATCGGAATGATGATAAAATTATGTCAAGAAACAATGAAAAAATAATAATGAGACACCGTTGTTTTATGTCATTTGGGGAGGAGCGTAGAGGAAATATTAATTGTTGATGCATTTTCCGAGGGCGAGAGTCGCCAGGCGAGTTATGCATTTTTGTACCCTTCGAGCGCACGCGAAGTAAGAGAGTCGATAGTTTGTGCATAATTTAGCGGAGGCCGAACGTCCTCTTGTTTTTCTTTTTCACTTCGGCACTCTTCCTTTTACGGCGAATACATGAGGCGCGGTATACCTACTATTTTTGTACGATTACGGAGAGCAAGGTAAAATATTGTAGAAGGCATCGAGAACTTTCATCATTGTAATTATTTATTATTATCTATGCTTTTTCCGTTTAAAATTTTTGATAAACTTTTGTTAATGTTGACAAATTTAGTCGTTATGAATTAGTAAAGGTGCAGATTTGCTTACTATTTGGTGATAGTACTTAGTTTTAAAATTATCTGTAAATACATTTATTAAAATAAGCCTAGGTCGTAATGTCGATTTCATTAAATAAATTCAATAATTCACTTTCAATACTAAAATAATAATTGGTTACTATTTATTTTTAACAAATTTAAACATTTTTGTTCTTTGAGAAAAAATATTTACTTCAATATTCTTACTACACTGGTTTTCCTCTATTCCATAAAATGTAATAGAAAAATTTATGAGTAAACTTTTTTTGTTTTCTAACCACAGACTAGTAATAATATTGAGGTACAAAAAATGTGATAGTATATCAATAATGTTGTAACAATGAAAGTAGTTTTGAAAAAAATGTTTACATCTTGACATTGGTTAGACAAATATCATTTAATTTTTATGTGTTATTTTTATAACAAAAGAAAAAAAGAAAACGAAATTCGAAAAAAAATCTAATTTTTAGAACCATATAACTTTTTAATCGGTATCTTAAAAATCTAAGCTAAAACCATTATACCTGATATATATTCAATAAATTCATTTATTAAAAATAACAAAATTACAACCCTCTCTTATATTATATACCTCACCATTTTCAAACATTCAATCTCGTCACGATAGTCAATCTAGGCATTAAACGAACCAATTAATTCAGATTAAGTATTTACCATTAGGGATGAGACAGCGACTTGCTGCTTTGAAATTTGAGCAATATCCCGTCGTCGATCTAGCGCGAATGGCTCGCGAATGATGTGTACGTTGGAAAATTGCGCCGAGGGTGGGGAAATGAGTGTATAAACTGTTCCCCAAGTGCCACACATACATCCACACACAGTAGTTACGATCGTTCATCGCCAGACGGACGGCCACTTTTATCCCCTTACTACTAATTTGGGCACGCGATATATATATATATATATATATATATATGGCTCGCCTGTACGTCTCTCGCACTCACTCGA
>JAYJLV010000046.1:19364236-19378654 GCA_036873485.1 Torymus texanus
TCGCTGGAGACGGCCCGTGCGAGCAGCACCGGCAGTCTGGGCCGGACTGGCAACCCACACACATTCGCACGTAACAACACACAGAATTGCAAAAATTAATTAATCTTTTAAATTAACATTTCCAGATGAAGTAAAATCATACAAAGTATTAGTAAAAACAATATTTACAAAATGAAGAAATACATTATAGGCATTCTTGAGTAATGCGGTTGTGCCTATAATGTAAAAACAAAAGTTTTACATAGGGCGTATGCCCGACGAGCGAGGACCGGAGTGGGGGGAGGGGGAGTTGGCGTGTCGAACGAAGCGAAACACGCAGTGGGGCACAGCCCCCCTAGTTTTCTTCTTTTATCAAATATTGGACATATTTTTAGAATATAAATTGTAAATGTTAATAATAATCCAAATTTCTTCTTTACAGGCCATTTTCAGAAGACGACGTTAAAGGTGGTGGACCCCCTTAAGTGCTTATATAGCTCATTTAATTTATTTGGTTTTATACTTAATTTCCGATGGTTTGCTGATAAGCTTATTGCCTCCCCATAATCAACTCCCCATACATATATTCTTACGTGTGTATCTGATTTTTTAGCCTACTGTTGATATGGGATTTTTAATTTATCTTAATTTCGCATATTTCAATAATAGCTCGCTCACGTTTGGGAACTGCTATATATATACACTATATATCTATATATATTGTCTATCTAAATATACTGTCTATCTATATATACTGTCCATCTATATATATTGTCTATCTATATATACTATTGGTAGGAACTTCTCGCGCGAGATACTCTAGCGGATGACGGCGTGCGTGGCGAGGCACCCCGACCCCTACTTTCCCCTTGTAGCGCGCTCGTTGTGCTATGCGTCAGTTTGTGCTATGTGTTCTACTCTCGAAATTTGTCTAACTCAAAAACATAATATCATAAATAAAAAAAAGTATACAATCGAATAACAAAAGAATGCGGGGATCGCGTGTTCTTGTTACAATAAGGAATGTTTATAAACGTAATACAGTATTTAATAATTTCTATTCAAGAAAAACAATGAAACGACGCGAGATGAAAATACCGTTTAACATAAAATATGGTAAGATGACCGAAAGTCTGACGTAATTCCGTGCGTTATTTTTAAGAATATTGTGTTACATAAAATATTGAACATTTTGTTTATTAAAAAATCTGTGATTCCGCATTTTCTGCTTGATAAAAAATCATTAAGAACTTAATTTTCAGTATCAAGAAGTAAATTTCGCGCGAACTATGGGAAATACGGCTCCAGGTGAGAATCACCATTAGTAAAGTTCGCTCCTACATCCCCTTAATGTAGATAAATATTAACTTTATGTTTATTATATATTTTTAACATTTTTTGGTACTGCGTATTTTTTAAACAGTGTTTGTGGTAACTATTATATGACACCCATTTAATCATCAGAAGTGAATGTAAAAATAAAAAAAAAATTATATTTATACATTAAGTCGATTTCCGGGACTTCTTTTATATATAATGGCAGTTTCCGGTATCTTCAGTGTTATCTGTGAATTACCAGAAAACTTTTGTACATAATGGCAGTTTCTAGTACCCTACGGGTCACTTTCACAGTGTTTTTCTGTAAAATTGTCCCGAAATTTATGAAAAACACTGGAAACTAAAGGGGACGCTACAGGCGTTACTGTAGAAGTTCAATAACCTGAGAGTCATCATTTCTTTAGTCACTTATATATTGTTATATTATTATTCTGTATGCCGATGTAGAACGAGCCTAATAATTTAACATTGTATTACCAGAAACTACCGGAGCACTTGATTATATATATTTACATATATATATTTTCTTTAATTTTTAAATAAAGGATGAAGAAGCGGAGCACAGAATTACGGAGGAAATGCTAGGGGCTGCTTCAGCATTAATTCGAGAATGGGCAGAATCTTTATTAGATACAAAATTTCCAAGCCTTTGCGCCTTGGGAAAATACCTTGTCAATAATCTTTGTGTTGATACGCGATCTCTGGCTGCTGTATGCATACTAAGTGCGTCAGATGAAGGTCATCCTATAACAAGTAAAGGTATGTTATATTAAGATTATTTTTAATCTGTAAGTTTAATAAATATATCCTAAGTAATTTAAAACTTTATTGCATAACCTTTTGAGAATAATAATGGCTAGTACTTACTTGTGGTATTCCGAACTGACTTAAATACAGTGATAAAATACCCAAAGTGCCAAATAATAGTACACATTCCTATAGACAACGCTGAGAAATACTCAAAATTCACCAAAATTTTCAACTTTATTAATAAACTTTCCTATATGTTTAATAATACTAGAAGTGTCAGTGAGTGCTGCGCACGCCCTATCGTGAGCCAATCAAATTTTACATGTCCATTTCAAATCGACCTATCACAATTATTCGAGCTGACAATCTTAAATCCATCTCTTTTTTATATAGGATACCAGAAGTGTCAATGAGTGCTGCGCACGCCCTACCGTGGGCCAATCAAATTTTACATGTACATTTCAAATCGACAAATCACAATCATTCAAGGTGACAATCTTAAATCCGTCTCTTTTACATATTATTATTATTATTAACGGAAGGTGTTGGGGCACAAAGTGTGTCCTCCAGACGCATGGGTATTCCCTTGGCGTCCCTCATTTACCCGGTGAATTCAGCCCATAGCCTTCTCGTAAAACTGAAGGATCCTGCTGGCGTCCTTCACCCCGATGTTCTCTGCCGGCGGAAAGAGGTTGTCAAAATATTGGTGCCTCCTCTCCGCTAGTGCAGGGTATTCGAGGATGACGTGCAGTGACGTTTTGTCTTCCTTTCTACATAATCTGAAAATTGGGTCTTTTTCAAGTCCCAACCTGTGCCTGTGTTTCCGCAAAGCACCGTATCCGGTAATAATCCCTATTACAGTATTGGCGCTACTTCTATGTTCGGTTCTGTTCTGCCCAACCCTCCATCCCTAAGGCCTTGATGAAGGTTTTGGCCGTTCGACATCCCTGGGCATTTATCCACGTCCCCTGGCGATCCACCTGTGCATCTCTGCATTGATTACAGTGTCGCAAATTCCGGTTGCCGGTTCCGGTCCTGTTAGGCCTCCCTACTCGCCTGCCTAGCCAGCCTGTCTGCTATTACATTCCCTTTTATGCCCGTATGACCCGGCAGCCAGAAAATGGTTAGCGGACGGCTTTCTGCCAGCCGGTTGAGGACCCGATAACAGTCGTACACTAGCCTCGAGGTAGTTGCGTACACTCTAAGAGCCTGAATGGTGCTCTTACTGTCTGTGCCAATACAGGTGCCGCTCTCTGCTTCTGCCCAGAGAACGCAGTTGAGCACCTCTACCAGCTCAGTTTGTAGTACCGTCGTGTACCGTCCCAGTGGGACAGTGCATCCCCTTCCTCCCCTGCGGCGGTACACTCCTGCACCAGTTCCTTCTACCGCCTTGGATCCGTCTGTATACTAGATTTTGCTGTTGGCTGGTAGCCTTGCCCGGCCTTCTGCCTAGTCGGACCTGTCCGCCAGGCTGATCCGGTATTTCCTGTCAAACATAAATGCCTTGGTTCTCTTATCACGGGGCATCGTAAAGACGCCTCCGAACTTGAGGACCTCTGGTATTATGCTCTAAAAGCTATCCCCAGGGTCCTTACTAACCCAGAGTAGCCCACTAGCAGCAGCAGCAGCAATGGTCAGGTTGAGAGGCTCTATACCTAGCGCAGCATTTAGGGCAGCCGTTGGTGTCGACCTTTCCGCTCCGGTGATGCACCGTAGTACCAGGCTTCTCAACCTTTCCAACTGACCTTCTGCTGTTTTTAGATGCGTCCTATGACACCAGATCACCGCTGCATAAGTGAGTCGGGGCTTTAGGATCGCATCATAAAGCCATTTCAACGCTACCGGTTTTAGTCCCCAGTTTCTGCCTATGGCCCTACGTAGTTGTCACAGGGCTGCGATGATTTTTCGGCATTTTACCTCTAGGTGACTTCTCCATGTCAGTTTGCTGTCCATGGTGACTCCTAGATATTTGACCTTATTGGATAGCTTAAGGGCCTTTCCGTTAAGTGAACTCAAGGGTGGCTTCATTATTCAGCAGCCACTCCTTTTATCTTTGATCGGAGGCCACGAAGACAAAGACTCCCCCTTTCGTGAACGATGTCTCCAATCTGGGCATCTGTTCTGGGGGGTCTGTTTGGCCAATTCCCTAAACTTGACCCTGAACCTGTTGAAGTTATCCTGAGTCAGCAACGTCTCAGGATAACTCTCAGCAGTTGCCACCATGTTCAGGGGGTTCGTCCTTGGGGCAGCGGTAAGCCCGACCACGCCGGCAGCACCTTGTTGAGGCGCCTGCGACGGGCCCTTGCCCTCCACCGCCTTCCGACCGCCTCCCTTGGGCGTTCCACGCTCCTCCCTTTGGGCCGGGCTCTTGGAACCCGAGCCTCCAGGGGGCGCATAGCCCGTCCTCCGTGGTCTTTTATCGTTCCGGTGGCCCGAGGGCGGGGTATCATTCTCCCCTTTCTTCCTCTTTGAGTCCCCCCGGAACTGTGTGGACTGTACCTGCTGTAGTGGGGGGGGTCTGGGGTCGCCCCCTGCCTCCCTCCTCTGCTTAGCCAGTTATTTGCGGTATGCGCCGCATTTTCTTTCAGGTAGATGCGGTCCGAAGACCACTGAGCCCAGTCCTTGGGACGCCAGTTTCTCCTGGGCACACACTCCCCCGACTACCGAAGTAGAGGGGGCAGCGACCACAGGACTCACCGGCATCATTATTGGTACGGAGGCTACCGGGGTTTAGGGCGTTGGGGATTGACTCCCCTCTTCCTCCACTCCTCCAGCCGCCTCCTGAGTTTTTTTATTTTTAATTTTTATGTACTTTTCCATTTGAATCCCACGAGTAGCTAGGGAATTAAAGGTCCGCCGCGGCAGAGCCCTGCTTGGCGGTAAGGCGACTGGCTTATTCGGGGGTTGCGCCAGGTGCCTCCAAGGCTCCATTATTGGTCCTCTGTACCTCCCAGGGCCACGAATCCACATCGGCACGGATCGCATAACACCTTCGGTTCAGGGGGTATATATACCCATCCAGTCCACCACACTGGGATGGGGGGCTGCTTGTCGGTCATCGGCACGATCCGGCCCGAGCCCGGCGGGGGCCGGGACTTACCTGCCCTTCATTCGCTGGGACAGGACCCTGTTACGGGTCGCCCACCATTCACACTCGGCCTCCCGTTTATAGGGAGCCTCCCACTTGCTTAGACAGCCCGTTTATAGGAAGCCTCCTACTTGCTTGGACAGCCCGTTTATAGGGAGCCAACATTTACTCTCACACTCACGCAGCCCCGCCTAGTTCGTGCCCTCCCGCGCCGACTAAGCCTCCCCACCGGTCCACCCGAGTGTCCTACTAACGTAGGCCCCTCGTGTGGCACGCGGCAAGGTCCTGCAGCCCCTAGGGGAGGATAACAGAGTATTAACAACGTTATTTTATGCAGTGGAAAATGCGCACAAGAAAAGCAAGAGGTGTTAAAATGGAGCTCTAAGTAAAATAGTTACGGTTACAGTATTTTTTATGAGAATATCCTTATAAAAAAGATTCAGACTAAATAACGAGCATGATTCCGGTTTTCAATAAAACCATACAATATTTTTGTAAAGTGTTTAGGCAGATGCATACAGGGTATCCCAAAAGTAAGGTAACACCCTTGTTTATTTTTGAAACTATAAGAAATATAAATGCATTAGCTGGTAAAAGTTGTTAGATCAAGAGAGACACACCTGTCGGTGACCTTGAACTTGACCTTGTGTTCTATTTTCATGGTCATCTCAAGGTCAACTCGTGTTTCTCAAATAGGTATCTTTAATTTTTGTGTTCACTTCTTAACTTAATAGCTTTTGTTCCGATTATTTTTCAATATTTTTTATCTAATTTTGAAACTAAATATAAACTAAATATATTTAGTGTTGAGACACCCTGTATAAGAGTTTTAATTAAAACTGTTTGATACACTCGCATTATGATCACATGCAAAATGTCTTATTAAATGTTTCTGTTCACACAGAACAAGACTATACTACGTATAGTATTCCTCATTTTTCTCTATCGAAGAACCAAAACCCGTATTGCCGAAACGGACCGGGGTACCGAAAAATCTCATCTCCTGCAACAAACACTGCCATTATTTCTCTGTCGAAGCTCACCCTGTTGTTCCTTGTAATCAGATTAAATCACGCGCATACACGGCTATCGGAAGAAACAACAAGGCGCCTAGCCTACAATAGGCTGAACAATATAGTTCCAAGAATAATATACGCTCAATGTCTATATGGTATTGTCTATACATTCACGCACCGGAATTCATCGCCAGTCACCAAATAACATTGTAGACCTTGACACACTTTTCTATGCGACGCTTTCCGTCTCCCCGTTGTTCTCCTTCCTTTTTGCATGTAGCAAGGAAAGAGAATGGGGAGATCGACTTTTTGTCTAATTGACGTGCTAATTATTTCGAGAGACAACGAAACGTCGTCGCGCGCGGATGGGAGGAAAGTTTATTCAATTTTATTTTAGATTAGCAAGGGTTGGGTGAGTTCATTTTTATCGTAATAAGGTTGTCACATTATGATGGACGTGATAATTTGGTTTTAATAAGAACTCGCGAGCTAATTAAGTTTGGCGTCCTGGTCGTTTTCTCTTTGTACTCTTCCTGTCTCGGGGTGTGTTGTTGATAAATATGTTGTAATGGTATACATAATTTATTCCCATCAGTAATTAATTTTATTGTTCTTTAATGATTTATTTCAAGCCTTCACTTACTATTTATAGTTATATTCACTATATATTTATTTAGTGTAAAAAATATTTATGCGTTTGAATTTAAAAGATAAGCATAAGTAATAACTATTGCATTATTTCGTTAACCATCAGGAATATTAGTTATTGTTTCTGCTTATTTTGTAATCATTTATGATATAATATGTAGTTATTATTCTGGTATAATTATTCTGGTGGATATCAAAGGTATCATTTATTTAAATGCTCTGATATATTATATAACAATGTAGAATTAGATCATGAGCTAAATTTTTGTTCACTAGCGCTTATACCATTTTTTTAAATTATATTAATATTCTATCAAAAGTACGAATCTTCATATTAGTATAAAAAGTTCTTCCATATTTTCTTACATCATATAAGTTATGACAATACTTTTGAAAACATGTATACTATTTAAATACGGGGCATGAAAAAACTTCCTACGAGCACCATAAAAAATTTCTTGTTGTATGAGATAAGTTTTTGTGCTATATTTAATAAGCTTTTCTAAAAAGTAAAGAAAATTTTTCTTGTTTATCATTCTTCTTATATTTTGGAGAAAACTTAATTTTATATAATATTCCTAGTTATCAAAGTATAAACATTGCATTACAAGAGAAACACTTTGTTTCCTTATATTCCTTTGTTACTGTGGATACACGATCAGAGTGTCTGATTTTCAAATCGACGAACTTGATTCAGCCCGACTTCCGTCACTTTTTATTAAATTATTTACGAGGACTCACTCGAAACACCGCTAATAACAAAAATATTAAATATATTTTACAGAAAAAATTGAATATTCTATCGAAATATAATGGTTTTGAAATTCTATGAAGTAGCCTATAAGCCATTTAATTCGTATAAAGAACAGCAACGTTTAAATTTCAATTTTCGCGTAATTATCTTTGTGTCCAAGAAAGGAAAGTAAGACAGCGATAATTTTGTAATCGTCACAATTATTACGAAAATAATTGCCACGAAAATTAGAAAAGAAATCATATAAAAGAAGTTAGTAGCCTTTGACATCCACCAGTACAGTCAAGCTATGTTAACAACCCCCGTAACCGCATGTTTTCTCTGTTTTTTCTCTCTATCTTTCTCTCTGTCACTCTCACTCTTCCCTTGCTCGTGCCTCTAACTCGCTTGCGCCTCCCTCAACCTACACCCCCCAACTCCCTGCGCGACTGTCGCGTCCCTCGCACAACTACTATAGCGCTTGGCAATCGGTCCCGTACGCAAGGCCTCGCCCTCGCCGACCTGCGGCGGAGGCAGCAGCAGCCCGACCAACGCCATCGGCAGCCCCAACGGTGGCAGTCCCTTGATCACCCCGAGCGGCATCAACAACGGCGGCGGCGGCGGCGGTGGTGCCCCGGCAGCTGTGATCGTCAGCAGTCCAGCCACGACGCCCCAGCAATCGCGTCGTCCGAGTCTCCTACATCCGGACCACGCACGGCTCAGTCTGCATCATCATCACCACGGCCATCACCATCACCACCACTACCACGAGAAGCGTGTGGCTGCGTGCAGCTCACCCGACCGGGCCTCCATAGACGAGGACGGCCAGCAGCCGCCCAGTCCGTCGAGCTCTACCACTAGTAGCCTGAGGTCAATGCCGAGCTCCGTCATGACCTCTATGCACTCCCACGACCGACGACGCAGCAGCAGGTACGTGACGCGTATATAGTATGCGTGTGCGCTGGCGAGCTGCGGATTAGGAAAGCCTGAGTGGGCGTGAATTGAGAATGGCTGGGTGGAAAGCCCGTATGTGCGCGCCGAGTGTTTATTGCAGGGAAGGTGTGCAGGGTGGTGTGGAATGTGAGGTACGGAAGATCGGGATGAGAAAAGCGGGGGTTCGCTGTGTGTGGTGTAGAATATAAATGGGATATTGAGGGGATGAGAACATTTTAATGGCACAAGTTATGGGTGATTGTGAAAAGTGTTGAGTCAGAATAAGGCGCCATTGAAGAATAACGAGTTATATTTCGTTCAGCTTTGGAAAAATCTCGATGATGAGTTTTTGTTGGCGTCAATGTAAGTTCGTAATATAAATACGAAATTCAAAGATTTTCCATTTTATATTCTGATGTTATATGAATATTTTGATGTACAGTTATTGATACATTGATGGCAGTCTATTGTGAATGGATTATAAATAATACTTAACTAACTTAGCGATAAAGTGAGGAGTAAAAGTGATGGTGTAATGAAGCAACGACACATTTATGTATCAAAATAGTAAATAGCAGGAAGTAATTTGATCATATTTTAACAAACATTATGTTACTCGATGATAAAACCTTTTACTAACTCTGTTATAAATATTTTCCAATAGAGGGAGGAAAAAATCAATACCCTATCATATTTCTAAATGCATGAAACCATATCTTTACATAAAAATGTGAAGATTTATTTTCAAACATTTAATAAGAATGTATTGTAAAGTATATGTAGAGGCTATAATAATGTTTAATAATGACTGTTTTTCTCTACTCTTTTTTCTTTTTCTTAATTTGAAATCCTAAGGAAAGGCATATACAGACAAAATTAAATTAAATATAAAAAAAACGAATTTAAATAAAAAGTTTTAAGAAAATTTTTTTCAAAAACAAAGAACGTTTTCTCCATACTAATGAAGTGAACTTACTAATGATGCTCCAGGACATACATTATAATATATTTTTATTATTAATTCAACAGACATTAGAATCTGTACTCATCTGAATTTTCAAGCGATACTAACATACGTAAGATAATGGCGAAGTAAATAATTTAGCTGAAATTATCTACGAATTTAACTATTTAAACCGTTTAAAGTTTCGCATAAATGAATTCATTACGAAAAGGTCCTTTCATTCCAAGTAGCAATATCTTCTATCCGTGTAACACAACTCTAAAATTACACGTTTGGCTAAAATTAGCATCCAACATCTTCCCTCGACCCATCCTATTAATAAACTTCTCTTTTCATCCCGCTCATCTCTTTTACTTTCATCCATACTTTCTGCTTCCACCCACCCATTTGAATTCTCTCTAATTGAAAATTCTTTCCGAGCCATAGTAATAGATTACGTAGTTAATTAACGACAACAGCGCGTGCGCGCGCGCAAGTGGATACTGGCAACAGCAGCAGTAGCAGCAGCAACAATCGCTGATTAATAAATACTCTGTGTGACGTAACAATGGACGGTTGCGCGTATATGCACGCGTGTGCGCACGTATGTTATATGCATAATGACGTCATTGGTTATATAGACTCATCAGCCCGTGAATTTTCCATTATCAGCGTTTCTCACACTACCGTACAGAAGGCGTAAATGAAAAAAATTTCCCTCGCTTAGCTGGGACTTTTGTCGCTAAATCTCTTAATGGCAATCTCGCGGTGGTGATTTTCCACTGGAGTTCCCTTTTGTATGTACCTCGGCGACAAGGGAGCTCAAGAGTCTGATGCTGATGCTGCTGTTGCTGCTGTTGCTATGGTTGAACGGCACGTGTCATCTGCAGTGTTCGTTAGTACTTGTATTGCAGCGTGACTCTTCGTCAGAGGATATTTTAATTAACGATGTAAAATTTAATTGTAATTGATTCTACACAAGATGGATTACTAATTTTCGAACTGAATAAAATCGGGTAGTATTTTCGAAAGCTTGTTAACACGTAGAAATACATGTTATTTTTGAGAGAAAATTTTGACTGTTGTGCTCGTAAGAATATTACGGTTACCATGCTGTCTGTACAATATCTATGGGGTGTATCAGATGAGAAAATTCCAATATAGATAAATAATAGAAAAATAATGAAAGTGCGACAATATTGACAAGGAGCTAAATAACTTCGATATTAAATAAAAGTTCAATATTGGATTGTCATTATGAAATTGCCGTATTTGTATAAAAATCAAATAGCAATCTTATAAATAATTGCATTAATTAATTCGTTCTGATGAAGAGTAATATTTTTTATATACCGTTAATTCTATTAATTTGTAGAAAAATAATAGAGTACTATTTCAAAGTGAACGTATACGACATTGGATATAAATAGTTTCATGTAACCTTCTGTGACCTCCTGCACATAGCTTTATCGCGATATTTATTATTGTGTGATTAGAAAATAAATTTAACTAGGTTAATGTATTCTCGATATATTATTTATTTTAAACTATTGCAAAATTAATATGATGAATTTTATAATTAATTGAAAGTTTGTAATATCGAGTACGCGATAAAGATCTATCGATCTTTCATGAATGTTTTCAATTATCGGAAAATATTTTTACATTAATATCTCTTATAAAATATAAATGATTCATGAACTCTTTTAAAACACGATATGTTAATGCAAAGTTGTCCTACGCATTATATTACAATTTTTTAAGCGAGTTATTAAACTCTGCGTACTCTAGATATGAGAACAAAAAGCAAATTATTTATACATCGCAATTAAAAAGATTAGATCGGTTAGTCGAGTATAGATTTTTATTACAAAATGCGTAAAATATACCTTTTATAGAGCTATTAACAAAACTCATTATTTTTAATTCACTTTACAAATTGATTGATGTGATCTATATGTTATGATTTATTTTATAAACACTTCAAAATTACTGATCGATGGAAAAATAGTTGAGGCCTGAATCTTGCAGTTTTATGTGACTGTACGTGGTGAAACTAAAGTTTCACCTTTAAATAAGATATTTCGAAAAATATCAATATTAGCAAAACAAAATGATTTAATAAAATTAACTAAATAGTAAAAAGAGACATCCATATCGATAAGATAAGATAAAATAGATTTTTATTAGTAAGAAGTAACTGAATAAATAACAATTTTATTATTCTCATGGTAAAGTAACATAACATGGAAAATAAATAGTAACAAAGTATTAAAGTTAAAGTAATTATACATCAACCTTCCTAAAAATAAGTTAAGTATCACAGATTATAAACATATTTATTAGTTCACATATTAATATACGTAATAAGGTTAAAAAAGCCAATTATACTGCCGGTATTATATTTGCGATATCAATCATACTAATAGAAATTATAGGCATCCCAATAAATGTCTTGTACTAACGGGACCAATCATGAATAAATAACAAATATATATATATATTTTTTTTTTTAATAATACAATAACTATCCTTACGGAGTGAGTGTGTAGATCCATTTGCGCCACTGTTCTGAATCTGCTATAGCTGATGAGGTGTTTTGTTACAAAAAAAGGAGCGAATTCTATACACATGTACCATATTTGTATGTAGACTTGTGTATATTACGTTGTGGTACACGCCTGTAGAGCAGTAAGTTTTCTCTTTTCTTCTTTATAAGGGATTCGCATTCAGAATGAATCTAGTAGATATAGCTTAGGCTTCTCTTCACTACCAAATATTATGAGTTGTTTACCAGAGAGAACCTCTTTAGTTTCGTCGGAAAGTCGAATGAGAGAGATTGTGTCGAATGCTTTTGGGAAATCAAATTCTAGTATAGTTGTTATTATTATTATAGAAGATTGTTATCTATATAATTGCGTCCGCATATGTTATCAGTGAAAAATCACATGTTTATTGAATTAAGTGTAACACACATTAGCATACCGCCGGTTAGGATTTCCAGATCGCGATCTGGTTTCTATCTTTTTTATTCTCTTACAAAGTGGCATAAACACGAGAGTGTAAAGGATACAAAATCGCCTACTGACGAGTCTATAGTGATCCGCGCATTAGTTTTTCGAAGATCTTTAAAAAATAAGTTAATCTAATACATGAAATTTTCTAAAATCGAGTACTGGATATCCGTACCATCTGTAGTGAAGATTCGTGAACAACGATGGCAAAAGACCTTTTCACCTGTTCAAAAATATGTTAACGTTCCGTTTTCAAACACTAAAGATTGAGAGCATACTCATTTGCTAAATTTTTAGACTTTTATTGAGTTAAAATAACAAAAAAATCGATTTAATAATCGTAGATTAAAAATCATTATCCTTGGCATTCGTAGAGCTTTCGTAAGGTATGTTATCAATTGTTTTATTTAGCCCCTTGATAGTCTTTTTTAGAATATTATATGTATTGCAAAAAGAAAAGGTTATTTTTGTATCGTTAAATATTTGCGATATTATAGAAAATGTTAGCCACAGTGTAATTAAATAAATATTAAATATCGTGTAAATCAAAGTTATTTTTTAACAAACCAAAGCTTCTTTTGATTGATTTTTTTATGAATATAAAACATTAAAGCAATTAATATTCTGGGAACAATTATTTTTAACAAAACGGACTTTAGTCGTTTAACACTTTCTATTATCAGAATCTAGGATTCTCGTTTATTTCCACTTTTCCATATAAAAGAAACGTATTTAAACATACAAAATATCATGTAACCTCAAATTTTCGGAAAGCTATTTTGAGAATTGATTACTATTTTACGTACATATTTGATATATATTAAACATTTAAATTAATATTTAACAATATATTCTGATAATTCACAATCCACAAAAACTATCAACAAAAATTTTCTGGTCCTCTTTTGTAACACACACAAATTATTACCATTCATTCGTACAATTTCTGTTTCATCTACTGTAAAATACAAATGAAAAAGTTAATCATTAGTTAACAACAATTCCAATATAAATATTCTTTTCACTTTCTCTCGTCCTTTCATCGCTAATACAAATTCTTCCTTGCCACAAAGAAACCTTTCTCGAAATACCGACGACTCCTAAATCACAAAGTTTCCGCGCACCGTACTTCCAACTTTTAAATCGTTCAAAGGCGACTATACGTATGCGCAAAGGTCGCGTTTGCTTCCTCCCTTTCTCTCCTCTTCCCTTGAAAACGGCGTTACAGGCGTGTGAAGCACCGGCCCGGGACCGACGCATTACTCCGGATTGGGTTCTTACGCTTTCCCCGGAGAGAGTGAGAGAGCCGGCGTTTTCTAGCCGCGCGCCATTACCGTGATTAGGACCGGGGGATATGTGTGTACACCTGTGTATGTTCGCCGATTTGTCGCGTTCACGAGTATAGCCGCACGTGCGCACGCTTATACGAGTATACTTACTTACGTGCAGCGTTGGTTTTTTTGCTGACTCTTCGATTGAGAGGGTACGAATGTAGATGGTATACGCGGAAATATACGCATACGGAGGGTCAAAGCTGATAGTCAGCGATCGCTTTGGGATGAGTATAGGAATATAGGGGAAGAGGTGGTAAGCCTGAAGATGGAGAGATAAATGGCTAGATTCAGCTAGATGCAAGGCTCTTGATCTTACGAGGAAATAAATTAACTCCTCGCAGACGGGACAAAGCTGCTTCCGGCTGTGTTTCTATTGTATTTTCGCGAAGCATAGGAAGCAGGAAACTCGGCTGCTGCTGTGTGCTCTGCGGAATATTCCACATTTCAGAGAGAAAGTGTTTGTTTGTCTTTATGATGAATGAATGACCGGATGAAAGTTTAATCTCGGCGTTGGGTACGGCGATAGGTTTTGTTATAACGATAGTAGTATTTTACGTTGTTTCAAATTTTACGTTGTTTCAAATTTTACGTTGTTTCAAATTTTACGTTGTTTCAAATTTTACGTTGTTTCAAATTTTACGT
>JAYJLV010000046.1:19401064-19415102 GCA_036873485.1 Torymus texanus
TCTCTCTCTCTCTCTCTCTCTCTCTCTCTCTCTCTCTCTCTCTCTCTCTCTCTCTCTCTCTCTCTCTCTCTCGGATTACCCCCTTCCAACTCTACGCACGTGTCCTATTCGGATCAATGAGGCTATTTATCATGGTAGTTCCAGCCTCTCACGCTACAACACAGCCAGTAGTCGTCGTCGACCAAGCATGTATATAGGTATACACACACACACACGCGCGCGCGCGGGAGAATCAGGCGGCGGTAGCTCTTCACCTTTGAATTGGAGATGTCATCGATTGCGCGCGCGCCCGCCAGGGGCTAATCTAATACCTCTTCCTCTCTCTCTCTCTCTCTCTTTCTCGTTCTTTTCCTCTCACGAACACACACACGCGCACCCACTACGACACCGCGCTCATAGCCCGTTTCTACCACGAAATAGATACGCGCTCCTGCTACAGTTGGGATCAGCTGCCCAGCCAGAGAATTTCCACAAGGATCCTGTCGGTCATGATCTCACCACCTTCGCGGTTATCATGATCGTTGGTATATATATACTGCTGCACGTATATAGCGCGCACGCTGCTGCGACTGCCACTGCGGATGGTATGTGTGTCAGCACACTGTGCGGCTCGCCCGCGCGCGGGGGACTGGCCGGGTTACGCACAGGCTTGGCCCCACGAGGTGATGCGCGCTGCCTGCCCGCGGGTCGATACCGGCGCCGCTGTCGCCGCCACCGCTGACTCCCTCTCTTCCTGCGCGCGCACACGCCGGGCTGCTGCTGCTGCTGCCTGCCTGGCTTTCCTTCCTTCCGAACAAGAGGCCAGCTATAGCTTTCCTCCTCTCTCTTCTACTCGTCACGGTGGCCCTTTTCATCCCTGTGCAGCCCGTTTCGATCTCTCTCTCTCTCTCTCTCTCTCTCTCGTAGCGCAGTTTATTAGTCCGCGCGGAGAGGCTCTCGCGTGATGCCAAAAGGCTCGTGTGTGTATGTGCAGGCTCTGAAGGCAGGAGTAGGTTTACTGCCCTACCTTTCGACCCTGTTTTATTGCTTCATTACTTTTTATCGTTGTTTCTTGAACTCGCTCTCGCCGAGGCCCTTTCTGCGCGAGAGCTCCTATTTCGATCTAGGCTTCGATGTTTATATATACGTGCCGAGGGGTTCTTCGTTATTTTTGGAAATCCGGGAATGGCGGTGGTTTTTGCTCGATACGGTCGACGGGTATGTACGCGTTTTATTTCATGATTCGACCTGGATTTGAATATTTTTTAGAATTACCGAGGCTACGATTCTCGAGATTTGATTTTCACGTACACTTGCTTTCATCTCGAGATAAAAATTCGATTATAAGATGTGCGTATTACGTTTCAATTTCTTCTGGTAAAGCAAAACTTATACGATTTTTTTTTTTTTTTTTTTTTTTTAATTAGAGAAGATTATTTTATAATCAAAAGTTAGATAAGCAGTTCAACATTACTCAGCCTTTTGGAAACCGAATACATGCTCTTTTTGGCTTTGAAATAAGCTTTCGGGTCGCTGTAAATGAATACTTAATTTCCGGCCTTAAAAGACCGAGCTAACTTTAACTTTACCGGGTCTAACCTTATCCCAAGTTTTGTAATTAGTTGCTAAAACTAGTAGATTTGGTTACGGGAAAACCAAATGTTTTCCAAATAAGCGCAGTGCAAAGGAACACAACTTTGCTGCAATCCATTTCTCAATTTTCAATTACTTAACTTCTCTACTTCCCCATTTTGTATACAACCAAATGCTATTTAACGTAGCTTTCTTATTTTTAGAAACTAATTTATTTAACTTTCCCACATTTATTTCATTTAAATTTCCACATCACACTGTGCGTAATCGTGCTCGTTAAAACTTGTTAAGAGATGTTCTAAATTATCACCACAAATGTTAAAGAAAACACGCGGAGTGTATAATTTTCGCGCCTTTCTCTCCGCTTTTTCTTGCGCGAAACAGGAAAATAGTTCTCGCTGAAAGCCAGTGCGTTAACCATTTATATTATCAACCCCCTTTTCCGTGCGGCACGAAATAAATTTTAATTAATTCATCCGCTTGCATCCTGATAAACAGAGTATGTTTTATGGCGCTGACGGTACACTGCGCATTTTTGAAAGCGCAAAATGCAAAAATTAATTATATTTTTCAAATTAAACATTTTGCCACGTACAAAACTTCTTCCTTGTTGATAAATATATTTTCCATTTACAAACGTGCTTCACCCACGCATTATCTACCAGCACAAAACTCTTCTACCGTTCATTAAATTTTCCAGTTTCTCACTCAAAGGCTTTTTCTCCTGTTTAAAAAAAAAACACTCCTACCGTGACTTTCAAAATATTAATTAATCAGCCTTTTCACCAACTTCATGCTCAACTACTCCCGAACGAAATCTCTAGCAAAGCTAGCAGGCTATGCGTTATAAAGGCAAAAAAAAATGGAACATCCACTAAAAGTCAGCCAACTCCTATGAAAAACTCCGTGGCGGCGCGCATCTCTCGCTGAATTGACGCACGCCCGCCGCTACGCGGCAAGCCTCAAAACGCGCTCAAAATTGAACGAATTTCCGACGAGCCGCGGAATAAGTCTACGCGGTCGTTCTCTCGCGCCCGGATACGTGCTCGAACTCGGAAATACGTACATGCAAGAGAGAGAGAGAGAGAAAGAGAGAGAGAGAGCAGTTCTTCATCCTCTCCATCTCTCCGACCTCCTCCGCGCGTCTATACGCTCTGGCGCTTTTTAATTTTCTCCGAGATGGGGTCTTTCTTCGCGTGGGCGTCGCCGCGCTGTCTTGTTTGTCACGCAAAGGGAAGAAGGATTGTATGGTTCCGTTGTGATTATGCCAGTGAGTGCGTAGGTATTTTTAATTTCTCTGGATACGGGGAAACTTGGGCTTTCGATTTAACCGTAAAATTACCTGGAACAAAAAAGTACCTATAAACAGGAAGTTTCATATTCTCGCTGCAAAAGCAGTAACTGTGTATTTTTTTTTTAATTAATGATGAAATTCACAATGCTTGTACGTGCTTTCACTTCCGGCTTTGATGAAGTTTAGTATTTGTAAATACCATTAGATACAAAGTTATGCGAACGCGGATCTTTTAAAAAAAAACTTGTTCCTAAAGTTTTTCAGAAAGCTTTTCAGAAACTTCTTTGTACGTGTTATCGTGTATCTTGGGTACTCAACTCTTCCTATCTTACATCCGCATTTTTTTTTTTTTTTTTACAAAACACGCAGACTCAGTGAAAATTATATTATCTTCGTCCAATTTTAATTTTTTACTTAAAATTTGCTTTGCGCGGTTGAACGATAAATTTCCACGTGCAGTCGTATGTATATATTACCGCTACGACAAAATTCAGTATAGATACTCATATTTAACAGTTCTACGAGACCAACTGGAATACTCAGAGATGAATAAAAGTTTATGAAATAATATTAGAATAAGAATACGTAAATTTCACCATCTGAGCTCCTTCAAAATTGCAAATAATTAGCGCGCAATATTCAAAGTCCTGATCGTCTCCTCGCCTTTAAACACTCGAGCGCAATCGCACGGTAAATTGGATCCTCGGGTTTTTGGCGACTCTTGAGTGCCCATCGCCCTTCCGAGAATCTACTCTCTCCCTCCCTCTCTCTCTCTCTCTCTCTCTGTTTCTCTCTATTTTCCTTCTATCATAGCCATATATATACCTCTATTCTTCTCTCTATCTCTCACCTATTCGCTGATAAAAACAGCCATATCAGCTAGCTGCGCGAGGACTCGTTACTATTTGTTTCGCATCGCCATATGTCCCGATAATCAGTACACAAGCGACTCTTTCTCATCACGCAAAGAGAGAATTCGCGTGTGAGGCACGTCTGCGTTCGATATATTGATAGACATGCGCCCCACAGCAGCGCGCGATTTGTTCCCGCGTTTGTTTGACCATACAAGTTAATGGGCATCGATCGCCGAAAATAGACGAGGAGAGAAAGTGCTGGAAAAATAGAGAGAGAGAGAGAGAGAGAGAGAGAGAGAGAGAGAGAGAGAGAGAGAGAGAGAGAGAGAGAGCAGGAGAGGCTAACTCGACAGGGGAGAGAGCAATTTTACTTGGAATTTTGTTGACACAAAGAGGGAACCTCGTAGCCGGTTTATTGACGTCGAAGCTTAAGAAGCTCGTTTAATCATCATATTTTTTTGAACAAATAATTTTGATGCGGAATTATCAATTTCTGTGTCGGATCAGCGTTATTTTCCACTTAGGGTTAATCAAAAACGTATATCTATCCAAAATTTGTACAATGTCTTCCGCGTGTATGTCAAGTAATGCACTTTATCTTCCAAAAGTAGTTGAGACGAACTCGTCCCTTTTGACAGACTTTTTGAAAAGAATTTTTATAGTTTATATATATAAGGAACAGCATAAGTTTAAAAAGAGTATTTTAAGATCCGACGAACATAAAAATTTGATGTATCTTTTTACTTTTTATTTTAATTTGATATACGAAGGTTTCTTCGACATCTACATATATAAATTAACCGTGAAAAATTAGAATAAAATTATTTGGTATTCCCCAATGTATTATTGTTTATCCACAAATCCAGCTCATGTAAAGAAGTAGATTTGAAATAAAATCAGCCTTGGAATATAAAAATTGAGTAAAAAATTAATGAACAAAATCGACGTTTTTAACATTATGTTTGAAAGGCCGATAACAAATCGAGATAAAGCTATCTAAAGAAACTTTCTTTCTATGGACTACATAAATATTGTGAAAACCGCTTGGTCTAATGGACATCCCGAAACCTACGATGATCCCGTTTCATTAATGCGATTTATAATCGTCTCGTTCGTTCCATCTTCTTATTATAATCGCGTTACAAAAGCCACCGCCGACGTCTTTGATCATGAAGAAGTCTTTTAAGCCGCCTCGCGCTATCGACGTTCGTTCAAAGAGACCCGATGCCCGAGGTCCTCGAGAGTAAAAAGCTAAAAGAGGTGGCACGTGAGAGAGCTGGGAGTTGAATTTCTTTTCTTTATATGCCTTTCCCACTTAATACTTCAGCTCGTGGATGCGTTCGTGTAATTACGGCCAAAGTACTGTTTTCAATGGTACTGCAATGTAATTATTTCATCAAAGAGAATGGGGAGCTGAAAATCTGATCATATATATTTCATCAGCATTATTTTGTAATTTAAATGATTCAGTAAAAAACGTATTTGCAAAAAAATAAAAAACATATTTATATCTAATTACATTTACATATATGCTAATCTACAAAAAAAAACATAAATCTCATCTTTTCTGAAAATTTTATTCATTGCGAAGGAATAAAAAACATATTTTAGTAAGTATATTCCATGTTCAAACATAAAAACTTTTCCTAAAGTAGAATTCAGAAAATTTGAATGCCTTCTGCGTACTGATATCTTCTTTTACATATCTCTTCTTGATTTACGTCGCAACGTGCATTGTTTATGAGCCTGGAAAATCATCCCATCATGATGAAAGGCAGAAAATAGTACGCATAAACGTATCTGTTTGTATACGGGCTAGCCATTGTGCAAGGGCGATCAAATGGACATAAAAATGAATAGACTTCTAAAAATAACACAACAAAGTTAAAAAAGTAAAATACTAATATTTTCTAATAAAATAGTTAAATTGCATTTTCCTTTACTATATTAAAAAATACAGAACTTCTTCTAGAAGAAAACCATACTATATTCTTTATATACGATAAGTAATCGATTATACGTGCTTTGTATTAAAAAATTTTAAATAATGTTTTTTTTTAATGAAATATGATGCTTTTTCTGATTGATTGATCATGCAATACTACATCACGGCTCAATAGCTCAACTGCGATGAATCGCTTTCATCAACCAGCAGTAGGCAAAGTTAGTTATCAGGGGCATCGTCATAGTGTGGTTTCATACTTAATTGCTGAAAGCTTCGAAGCTCACCAAATAAATCAGATTATCAATAACCTAATGCACTTGGCTGATATTACAGCGGATATAGCCTTAAACAAATCGGAAAAAGACTCTTAAATATTATTCAATTCTGTATTAATACGTTCAAGCGATTAATAATCCTATAAATAATTGGTGAGCGATTGTTTAAGAGAATTGTTACTCTTAGTTTTTTTATCATTAATTATATATGCTTGAACCGTCCTTCAAAATTCACTATATCAATATTTCTCTTAATCGTATCAAATAAATAAATTACTATTAAAAACAGATAAAAAATAGAGAATAGAACTAGTATGTCCATGATGAACTGAGCACCTTAAAATACTGATCGATATAACATAGAGCATGTAAGTACTATATGCAAAATCGACCACTTTCTGATACAATAAATTGTTATCTTCGCTACCATTAAAATTTATCGATATCGATTACTGTTTTACACGTACAATATACCAATACACGTTTAATATGCGAACCTGGAACGTAGAATGCCACGCAAGCAATCCAAGAAATATATTCGATACACGTACGTACGTACATATGAAGTCCCATTCTTGTCTCTCTCGCTCTCCTTCTCTCTTCCTTTTCCTAGTTCTCTTTCCCTCTGGTTCCCTCTCTTTATCATGCTCTTATTTCGTGGAGAAGGGTAGCTGATCGGACTTCGTGACGGAACGTTTTCCGATAGTCAATTATTGGTCGCGATAAATTGCTTCGTCTAGTCATCTCTCTCTATTTCTCTCTTCGACTCATTCTCTCGCTCCGTCTCTCGTTCTCTTCTCTCTAGGAACCCAGAAACGACCACAAGACAAGTACTTTAGCGGAGCTAGCCACGTGCGAGCTTGCAAAATGAGCCTACCGCGGCCACTTCACTCTAAAGTAAATTTATTCTTGCTAACTTGACAGTTTCAAACAAAAATGTCGCTACTGATAAAATTTCTTTAGGTTGTAATATAAATTTAAATTTACGAACTGATATAAATAAGAAAAATATTTACTTTATAGACTTGGTTTGATAAGACCAGAATGTTTTCACCAAAGTATTTCCATTTTATCAACTATAATATCTTAAATTAGGTCCTTTCGATAATTTCATATTAATATGTTAATAAATGTAACAAATTTGATGTATAAGAATATTTATGCATGAAATCTATAAAATCGTCTTCTATAGAAAATATTGTTTAAATAATACTTATAAATTAGAAGTAAGTCGAAGCAAGTGAATAAAAAAAATAATAAAAATACCTATGTTCTTAGAAAGGAGAAGGATTCAACTTCCAATTGAAACCCTTCGAAGAAAAAAAACAAAAAGAAATCAATAACAAATAATGATATGTACCAAAATATTGTATATTCCTAGATTATACAGTAAGTAAAGTCATTATAGCTCAACAAAAAAACCATTGAACTACATTCTTTGAAAGAATTCAAAGACAAAATGAATAAAATAAAATTTTTATTAATGATTGTTACGTTGCTTATAATTTGATATCCTAGATTTTCAAATAAAATACAATACTTTATATAAATTTCTAGTTTATTTTTCTTAACATACAAAATTATTAAAAACATAGCTTCCATCCATCTACAAACTAATATACAAATAGCAGAAATATTGTCAATTTATGACTCACAAATTAAAATTACAATTATTATGAATATATATGTATTAATAAATACAAAATATTACACAATTTCTTCATTTAATTATGCAGAAGTATATAAATGAATTGTAATTCAGATTGATTTTTATGCTTATAATATATTATATGCAGATGAATTCCTTTTAAAAATTGTATATAGTAATTAGTAAATTTGAGTAAGTTTTAGACTAGAATTTCAATTATACGTATACTTGATTAGTCGATTCATTATAAAATTCATTTTGATAACATAGTTTTTTAGTAAAAACATAAAAAACAGTTAATTAGCGTTATTGTTAACTACCAAAATAGTATAGAAAATCTATTGCAGCTAAACGTACAAATATCGTTATAAAAAATAACATATTTTTCACATTTATTTATAATGTTCATGCGCCATTAAAAAATTTTTTATTATATACATAAAACACTCTTTTGCATCGTTGTTTTTTGTACTTACATCGAATAAACCTATAAAAATTGTGTCTGTATAATATTATATTTTATGTAAATATAATTTTCATTTGGTAAAAAATGTAATCAAATTTATAAAATATCGCTTATTTTTAAAGGCGCTTTTTATGCATCACTTAATATATCACACTCCCAACAAAGGAAAAGAAGAAGTTATGTAGATTAGATTGTTCTTCCTATTTCGAAGCAATTAGATATAATAGCGAAAAGTTATTGTCGGAGCCTTACAAGTAGCAACAAAATCGATTTCATTAAAAAGCTTATGCAAAATGTAATCTAAGAAATAACAACTTAAAGTAAAATTTCCAATTAATAGAATCCGATGAAAAATTTATTCATATAGTCATACAAATAATGTCGCATCTCTATCAATTTACATAATACGATGATTTGGAAACACAATGAAAAAATGTAATTCTCTCCTTTTATCCCGACTACTGTTCTATACGTTACATTGCTCAAAGCGAATACAAAATGCTAATCAAACGTGATGGATCTCATGATCAGAAAAGAGACAAAATCTCGAAATGCATTATCCAGCTGACAAAACATCAACGTCGTGACTCCTTCATCGGGTAAGGCATTTTTCCTCCTATTGTTAAATAAAACAGTATACGGAAGATGCGATAACATGGAATACGATAGCGGAACGTTGGCTGTGTGTTTCTCGGCGTCACGCCATCAGTCGTCCTTCTTCTGCTGGCAGATCTCGTCGGGGATGACGTAGCCAAGGCCCTTCATCTCCTTGACGACCCGCGGATCTTTGCTCAGGGAGTCAATCCACCTGTAGTAGGGCAGCTCCTCGCGCGTACCACCGTACTTCTTGGGCAGGTATTCCGGTGGCAAGTGCCTGTGCAGGCTGGTCATGTCGGAGCCGTGGAAGAAGATCTTGGCGTTCATGCGCGAGTCGATCAGAGGCTTGAAGACGGCGAACATCGTGTCGAAGATCCAGGACTGGTGGAGGATGTGGATTTCGTGGGTGGTCATGGGGAACGCGGCCACCATCAGCGATAGAACCATGCTGGCGACCTATTCGCAAGATAATTAAGTTTTATTAAGTTAGGCAGTTGTAAAAATTTATTGATTATAATTTGTTATTGCATTGGTAAAATGAATAGGAAAATTGTAAGATCGTAATACAACGAGTGTTATGATAGTAAAAAAGCCTATACACGATTCGAAACCCATAGTTAAAGGACTTGTAAGAAATTCATTCTATTTATAAAATCATGTTATCAATCGTTAAATACGATACCAAAATGGTGAATTGAATTTAGAATTGCATTACACTTTTTATTTTCTGAGAGTCAAAATATTATTCATCTTTTAAACGCTGTAATGTACATGTTGTTAGTTGACTATAAAAAAAACTGTATGTGAGTTCTATCAGAACTCTCCTGACATACTAAATAATATTTATCAAGTTTCGCAATAATGTGACTACAAACAAATTTAAATGAATCACCAGAACTCGATCTCAGTGTTTGTAGAAAATTACACACGTGTTTTCCCGTACATTCAGCAGTTGACAGTAGTTAATAAGCCTCCCAACGAAAAAGTTTAAAGCCGTCACTCGAAGCACCCTTGTCATTTAACACGTTCAGCTTGCTTTTAATCTCCATGGAGATTACAGCTGCTGGCTACCGTAAATTTTTGCAAAGAATAATAAACGCCCATCATCTATTAACGTGATGTTCTTGCTCATTTTAAACTTATTAAGCTGTCTCGTTACTTTTGGAATATTGAGAAAGTGAGAAATAACTGTATTAATTTTAGAATGAACTGATTGGCGTTATTAATCCAATGTAGTAACATTGTATAATAACAAAGGTGTAATGTGATCAAAATTTCATTTTACAATTATGAAATTAGTAACATTCTATTATAATAATTTAATTTTGTATATTTTATAGCAAACTAATAATAGATGTTACTATACATATTGTTGTATAATAAATTTCTTCTAGTTTTGAATAACATTGTAAGAATGAAAATTCATTATTCTAATCCAGAATGATTTCCTATCTAACAGTCAATAACAATGCAAAAATGCTTGAAATATTCAAGAATGATTGAATTTTAGATTCACTTGCATTTGCATACTGAAAACTACAATCGAGAAGCTCTTCTGGACTGTGACCTTTTCTCATGAGATTTTTCTCCCAGTCTGCTTTTATTCGAATAGTACGTTTGAACATTCCTACGGCAGTATAAACTTTTCTTCATTCTTTTAGAAAATTTCTAGGAAAAATTGACGAAGCAACTGTATAATATAATAATTTTTACAGGTTATATTCTTATAAAATATGTGAATATAAATTGGTCTAAAAAAATATTACGACTTCGCAACTTTTTGAAATTAAACTTTAAACAGAAATGAATGCAAGTACTTCTTCAAGTATCTAAGCTATGCATGAAACATTTGACTCCATCATTTTAATACTACCAATATTATCAAAACAATTCCTCAAAGTAAACAAATCGATTCCATGATACAAATACTTCTTTTACTTCACTTCGACAACAAGCCAAGCTCATAATTCTGAAACTCTTCGTCCCTATCATTTACGTACCTGAGGCGTAATAGTCCAAGCATGAGTCATGGTGATACCCTCGAGGTCAAAGACGACGATTCCGCCGAGGATCTGGGCCCGAGGTTCGAGCAATCCAAGCTCCAGTATAATCACCGTTGCCTTGAAGATTTCCTCAACGGAGTACTTACGCGGATCCCAGTTGCCCATGCGGTAGATCATCATACGTCGACCGCAGGGCGTACGGTAAGCTGGCACCGTCATGATGTCGTCGTCGCCAATGTGCCTCATCCCCACCGGATTCACGTCCTGGTGAATCTCCGGGTGTTCCTCCTTGAACGTGTAATAGCGAACAATCTAGAACGTATATAAAGAATGTAACGGTTAGTAGGAATTTCATAAATGAGATAATTAGATATATTATTAGTAACTATTTTTGATAGTAGATATGTTAAATGTGATGTTGAAATGGTATTCGTAAAGATCTTAGACAAGAATATTATTAAATTAGAAAAGATCACGTTAGAAACATGTAACGTAAAACATTGCTTTTGTTCGAGCTGTCTCTAATAATGGTTTAATTTTAACGCTTCCTTTTAATGAATGAAATAAGTCAACCGAAAATAACATATGCAATCTAAATGAGCTATATTTCTCAGTTGAAATGAATTTTTTTATTTTCGACAGGTTAAATACAGCTACATCGTAAAAATCAAGAAAGCGTTGTACAGAATAAAAGCATTTCTATCTTTAGACTCGACCAAATCGTATAAAAACAATAATATCTATCTACACTCGAGAGCTTATACCATATTCTCTTACAATTTCTTATTCACGAACACTTCGATATCGCGCTCTTCACAGTATTTTATATTTCTTAATACTATATGCAATCTCGAGGATGAAGTATCCCTAATTCATTTAAATCTCACCCAAACATAACTTCGGTTCTTCCGCGTTTATATTTTCATTGACTCTTGTCGATTGAAATATTCAAACGCGCTCCCATCTGAAATCCTTCCAAAACAAAATTGATATTCCACCCCTCGCGTTGTATTTTCCACTGCCATCGGTAAATAAATAAGCACCTCGCAGCAAGCGGTCCCATCAGCTACTTCCTCATTGATCGCAAGGCGAAATTGACAGAACGCGCAGCCTCAATCAGTAGCGCGAACAAATTCAGTAGACACATAGGTATACGTTCAGCGCAAGTTAAAAACACTCAGCCGCGTAGAATTAGTCGGAGGGCAATTATTGTTTACGCCAGGACGCGATAGTGTCTTTATATATATATATATATATATAGGGCGGTGGAAAATCTGACGAAAGCGGAAAGCAATATTCCCGGCTCTCGCCCTCCGTTCACACGTATATATAGACATACAACTGTGAGCTCGAGGAGAAGTAGGTCAGCCCTTCGGTTCGCCCCCCTCACTCTCGCTTTTTTTTATCTCTCTCTTGCTCGCCCGTTTGCTAGAGCAGTAGCTCGCTCCATCTCGACCCGCGAATAAATTATCGGATCAACCGCTCGTTTCGCCCTGGTGCGGCAATTTCCCGTCGCTAGAATTCGTTCATTCTCTGTTTTCTTTTTTTTTCTGCATGCGATGACTGGTAAATGTCCTCACGGCGTACGCGCGCGCGCAGTGCATCGGCAATAGTATATATATAAACGTTAAAAGGCTTTTTATTGAATCTGCCAAAAGGGCCGTTTATTCGCGTTAACAAAGTACAGCAAGGAGGTGAGATTTTCGTTCGAACCCTGCTGAAAATGATTCATTGCTCGAGCTTACAAATGGGGCTATCGGTCTATCGATTTTTAGTATAATATTATGGCGATGGAGGGATAGAAAGGAGGTGTAGGATTCTTCGAAAATCCAAGAGAGAAATTTATTTTTTAAAAGGATGGTATCAGGTGGATTTGACGTTTTTTAAGCAGTGGAAAACTTCTAAAGAAATGTTCTAAAAGATATTTGGGAAAACGCGTAATAATAATATTAATAAAAAAATTTATTTTATGCTTATGAACTGCTTTGAGGACAGTTTTTCAGATAATACTAATTTATATTAGGTAAAACGCAGTTTGAAAATGGTATTGTATACGAATATAGATCAATAGATCAAATGGAACAGGATAACTGACTGTATCTGAAAATAAAATCATTTTTATCATAACAGAACATCGATTATTCGTTTATTGAAGGCTAACCATTTCCTTAATTTTCCTTCAAAAATTATATATATTTGAAACAATAAAATAACATATTTATCATAAGTAACAAGAATATACATCATTCTATTTTTATACCCAGACATCACAACACACCCACGTACCGTCGTTACTTCTAAAACCCCCTTAAAACACAGTTTTCTACAAATGTGTACACGCGAGGCGCCTACTCGCGACATCGAAATTCATCAAAACGCACATACACGTGCGCGCGCACATCTATATGAATGATTGATCGACAGTCACGCATATTACAGTGGTGGTACATCCTTTAAAGCGTTAATTGCCCAATCGCTAGTGTCAGAACGTGACGCAATATACCGTGTATGAATGTATGTACACGCGCGTGCGCTATCGCATCCGCGGATCCCCGACGCGCGATTAGGGCGTGAATACGAGAACGTCACCTGTGTTATATTTCCCGATCGCGTATCATTCGCCCTGCGGTATTGCCGGGGGGGTATTCGTCATGAAGATGCGATAGTAAAGGTGTTGGATTGATTTTATACCGTAATGCTAAATGCGAGTTTTGGTGATAGAATGATTATCTATTGTGTTTTTGTTATGAGAGAATGATTTTATTTCATCGTGCTCAATTATTTTTCATTCATCACGAAAATAAGCAAAATAAGGATTTTGTATCTATTCTCTGCTGTAAGATATTATATAACTGAGCTCAAGTTGAAAAAGGAACATAAAAAATTACTAAAAGTTTTAAATTACATGAGAAAGTTTTCATAGAGGCCATTTTCTTAAATGTATTGTACAATAATAATTTGCTACTAGACTACTGCCTTACGATCACCGAATCTGTTAATGATGCATTTCGAAACACGGTCATCTTGTCATATCACAAACCGCCTGGAGAGCATCGCATTAAACCGAAATGCATTATTACGCGACAGAGCTTGGTCACCATTCATAACTCATCAGCCCAGGCCTTAAGTAATGAATGATTGTCATAACGCCAAATTGTTTAATGGAATATCCATTAATCGGGTTATGCAATATGTCATTTGTAAAATAAATTATATATTCCTGACTTGAGCGTAGAAAAAAATCTTAATTTCTTGTTCTATCTTGTGTAATAACCAAATAAGAAAAAGTAATTAAAAAAGTTATTATCTAGTATCCCCCGTTATGCAAAAACTTCGTTTTTCCATTATAGGCACGACCAAACTGCTCAGGAGAATCTTGTATTT
>JAYJLV010000046.1:19415202-19425478 GCA_036873485.1 Torymus texanus
GCGGTAAAAAATACATAAGGATATGTTAGTCTCCCTCCCAGAACCGGGCACTTTTTTTTTTTGTGGGCCTGTGTTATCTTTAAGAGTGCTCAGAAAATAGCTTTCTTCGTAAAAATTAAAAATCATTACCCAGTAGTATTTATGAAACTGCATTTTCGTATTATTTGAATCGTTCTTTTTAATCTCAAATAATATAGTTGATTACACTTATCAATACTTATCATAGCACTCACTTTTTTTACTGACTATGAGGTTGGCTATTTACAAAATGCTTGCCGCAATTTTTTAGATGAAATAAAATATTTATTCAACCAATCGCAATTGTTTTTAAGCACTATTAATTAGTTTTTAATTTACCAGCAAACAAAAAATTGTTCCGAACATTCTAAAAATGTTAAATTTGCAATATAAACTTTTATTAAAAATATAGCAACTGTCATTAAAATCTTGGAAATAATGGCTCATTTAAGTATCAAATAATTTTGTAGAAAATCTTATTATATAAAAGTATAAAAGGTATGAAAAGATTTATTAAATGAAATGAAGCAGATTTCGATGGAAAGGAGACACGTCAATGGTACGACAGCAGAATTAAACAAGAATTATCAAATAAACTTTATTAAAAATGAAAAAGAAAGCGTATAACAAATCTACACATCAACTAAATACAAATGGAAAGAAAAAAAGAAGCTTAGAAGAAAAAAATATCCCTGATCCTTCGTATAGCTTCTTCTTCTCAGAAATCAACATCGCTTTGCTCAGCACTCGACCTCAGTCTTGTAGTTGCATCCGGTAGTCTTGACGTCGAAGACGAGGGGATCCGGGCAGTTGAAGGTGGAGATGAGGAACTTGCCGTTGTACGCCTGGCAGTAGTAGTAGACGTTGCACTTCTTAGAGTCGCGCACGTAACCTTCCTTCTTGCAGACGCCGCTTGGGGTAGGCTGGGGCTGGGTCGTTTGTTGGGGTTCGGTTGGGTTGTTGCTGCCGCTGCCGGTGTTGGAGCCCGGAGTGGTGGTGGGTACTGGGCGAGTGGGTAGTGGTGGGGCACCGTCACGGAGTACGTGGTTGATCGTCTTCAGGAGACGGTATTTCTCACCGCAGATACCGGCGAAGTCGTCGGTCTCCACGCTCCAGACCATCATGCCACCGAGACCCAACTTCTTGGCGTACTCGGCCTTCTCGGTGAGGGATCTGTAAAAGATTAAAGGGGATGCGTTAGGAAGTACCCATGCAGTATTTTTGGACGTACATAGTTGTTGGTACAATTTGACAGTTAATTTTTTTGTAGGAACATTTTGTTTGCCACAGTATAGCGTTGAGACAGACACTCGTGTCGTTTCTGATTTTTACTTTTTATTTGAACAGTTATAAAAATGACTGTATCAAAAAATACAATTTTCTACAAAAATCATAAATATTACTATTTAAAAAATTAAAATCATAAATGATAACGTGATGACTGTGTCCCAGCGCTACTATAGTTTTTCTATAGTAGTTTACTTTTTGTAAATTTTATTATTAAAAAGTAAAGTTTGTAAAAAAATCTTCTCAATTGAATTACAAAAAATTTTTTCTGTATCTTTGTCTTTTCTAAACATGCTTTATATGCAAGCAAGGTAAAAGACTAAAAATTTATAAAAACAAATTATATAAAAATAAAACTATTTAAAAGTTTTAAAGTTCTCTCTTCATTTATGGACATTTCCAAAGCCAATAGATAACATTTCTAAGTTCTAAAAAAAGCTTTTGAAAATATATGTAAAAATACATTAAGGGGAGGTGGGTGACACCTTTAAATCCCCCCCATCAAAATGATCTGTAAAAGAGAAATTTGAATTATTAATAAAATTTGTAACTAATATACTAAAAGTATGGTACATTTATAATAAAATAAACCCAAAATTGAAGTTCTAGATCTACTTTTTCCCAATATATGAAAATTTCAAAATTTAGGCAAAATTGTTGGTATTTTATCTAGTTTAGGGCTGAAGAGTTGTAAGTATCAAAAATATTTGAGTAAATAATTTTTTTTATCCAAAAACTGCTTAAAAATCGTAGTTTAGAATTTTTTATGAATTTTAAGCAGTTTTTGGCTGATAAAATTATTTACTCAAATAATTTTGATACGTACAACTCTTCAGCCCTAAACTACATAAAATACCAACAATTTAAGCCCAGTCGGATTAAAATCCATCACCTCCATGGACCTGTAGGTTACGCCAAAGCCTAAATTTTGAAATTTTCATATATTGGGAAAAAGTAGGTCTAGAACTTCAATTTTTTGTTTATTTTATTATAAATGTAATATACTTTTAGTATATTAGTTACAAATTTTATTAATAATTCGAATTTCTCTTTTACAGATCATTTTGATGGGAGGGATTTAAAGGTGTCCCCCCCCTCCCCCCCTAAGAGGACGTCGGATACCGACGCGATTCCTTCATGACCGGCAATACGATATTATTTATTTATTCAGAGACTAGGCAACCTAACAACATATTACGAGTTGTCGCCCATTCTTCTCAATAAATATAATAATATACAATTTTTGTATTTTCATTTTATCACTAAGTTTTCAAGTTAACTTGGAACTACAGTTCCAAATGCAATGTTGGTTCGTATTTCCAAGTTGACTTGAGTACTTAGTGATAAAATAAAAATTAAAAAATTTGATATTAGTATATTTATTGAGAAGAATAAGGAACAACTCGTAATATGTTGCTAGGTTGCCTAGTCTCTGAATAAATAAATAATATCGCGTTGCTGGTAATGCTGGCATCGCGTCGGTATCCGACGTCCTCTTAAGATAACATTTATCGAGAGAAAAAACATTGATAAATAAAGACATTTCCTAATTTTCACTAATGTACCATTCGTAGATAAAGTAGGAATCTCTGGGTTAAGAATACGTTTTTCAGTAGTACACATTATCAGCAATCGGTAATTCACCGAGGACTGAAAAATTATAATCAAAAATAAATAAAAATATTATCCGTATTATTAAACGTTCAATAAAATAAAATAGTCGTCACGAAACAGCGAGCATTACCTATCGAGAATCAATCAATCGACGATCGATTTCGCGCTCATTAACTCGCATCATCACCCTACACAACCAGCGGCAATTACAGCTAAAAAATTTATGCATCTAAAGTGTACATCGTTCACGCCTATCTAATATTTCCGACGCGGTGTAAAGCAACAACTCGCAAACACTTACTTCTGGTCGTCGTAGCCAACCCATTGGTTGCCCTTGACTGCGTAAGGCACACGCTGTTCCTCTTGGTAGTGTACCTCCCAGCCTCCCTTCAGGAAGCTTTCGCAGATCTCGTTGTAACCGAGCATACCAGCTTCACGGGTGTAGGGACCAGCAGTGGCGGGCTGGTTGGCGGGGGCACCGATGCCGTTCTCCTTGGGGTTGGACAGGGTGAATCCACGGCCGTACAGTGGCACACCAAGGATCAACTTCTCAGCTGGGGCACCCTCCTTTAGCCAGTACTGGATGGAGGCATCCTAAAAAAATACATTTTCATGTTTTTAATATATATACACACACACACACACACGCACACACACACACCACACACACACACACACACACACACACACACACACACACACACACCCACACACACACACACACACACACACACATTAATATAAGAAAAGCTGCTGGTGGGGCAATTGACGTGTGATATCGGTGATAGGAAAAAAATTGTCATGTACTTTTTACTGGTAAAATGTATATCTGATTGTGTGAGAGAGAGAGAGCGAAACGTCGACGGCACTGTTTAATAAAATACTTCGTTGATTAATATTAAATTATTAATCTAGTTGCAGTTAATTTGGCAGAGAAAAATAGAATATTACTTTTATCTTTCGCATCTCGAGTGTATTCTTAAACTATTTAATAATGCTTAGAAACTAGGCGGCCGTAAACAAGTAGCGCGCGTGGCTCGAGTTTTCTTATCTCTCTTTTTACTCTACGAGAAAAAAAATTGACGTTTGAGAAAAATCAACCGATCAACACATAATCCTTCGTTCCGTTTAATTGATTTCCTGACATAACATAGCTAATCTGCGCGTTACAACTTCTGATTAAGATAATCGTACAATAAGAGGCAATGAGAGAACAAATATTAGCGAATCCATTGCGTCAGTATTAGTCAATTTTCGCAAAACAACGTGATTCACAGAGATGAAACCCCGTATAATGTACAAGAATCACCGAAATTTTGAGAAAAAGTACGAAATATTCTAAATTGTAGGGAGCAATTGTTTATACTTACGACATTAAGTCCTCTCTCAGCAGCAGATTCCCAGGAACCAGCGTACAGAGGGGCGTTGATGCCGGTCTTCTTGTCCCAGATACCGTGGAGATCGTAGGCCATGAGGTTGATGAAGTGCAGGTACTTGGAGACGTTGGGAATGTCGTAGGATAAGCTGGCGGATTTCTCGGCGGCACCGACGGCAGCACTGAGGATCAAACCTTCCTTGTCGAAAGCTTCTCTCAGCTCCTTCAACAGAGCTACGTAGTTGGCAACATCGGCTTGAACTCCGTTCCTCTGGTTGGGGTATTCCCAGTCGACATCGAAACCATCGAACTTGTACTTCTTCACGAAGGCGACGACGTTCTGGACGAACTTGCGACGGATTTCAGGGTTGGCCACTACGTGGGAGTATTTGACCGAACCCTCGTTCCAGCCACCGATGGCGACCATGATCTTGGTCTCGGGGCTGATCTCACGGAGCTTGTTGAAACGGCCGAAACCGTCCTTGCCCCAGTTATCGGCCAGATCTTGCCAGCCATCGAGGACGCGGACATCGCCGCTCTCGGTGATGCCGACGAACGTGTAGATCAGATGGGTGCAGAGGGATGGGTCGATGTACTCGATGGCGAACTTGCCATTGCCGGGACGGTAGACCGCCCAGCTGCCGAAGTAGCAGACGACTTTTTCTATAAGGGAAAAGGGTTTTGATTTTGTTGAAATGCTGGATTAAGCGTTATTAGCGTATTCGAGGAATTTTATCAAATTCTTATCTAATTACAGTTATTAGTTATGATCAATGATTAGTTTCTTGTCTTGCAACAAATTTTAATTTATTAGCTAATGTTATATTTAAATGAACGACGACAACATGATTGGAGACAAGTGATTTATCGATAAACGATTTACATAAAACATAGTGCAAGGTGAAAGAGCAACTAATTTTCGTCTTTCACTTAACTCGCCTACATCAAAATCTGCACAACGCTGATTTCACGCTTATTTTCTTATAAATAAGCAATAATTTATGACAAAATACAATAAAAAAAACTGTTGAAGAACTTACTGTCGCTGGCGGCGGAGGCCAGGGCCAAAAGGCCGGCGAGTACCAACGTGACTGCGCGCATCTGCAAAGAAATATGTCGACTTTATTATTTAAAGTTATTATTTCGACGCTCCTCTTCGGTTGGGAAATAACGAACTATACTTGGGCGCGTCCGAAGTAATCGATTCAGCTCACGATAATGCACCGATAATCTCGTATAATCCTTATCGGCGTAGATATATCGCGATTTTCTGAAAAATTCATCGCTTGGCTTAATAAACCTTTTATCTCGATATAAAGCTATTGTGTGTTTTTTTTTACGCCTTCACGATTGGCTTTTGTAATATCTGCAAAGGCTCTTTGTATGAGTGTAGAAAAACTTTAAGATAAAAAAAAAGAAGAGTCGCGTCGATGCGTGCGTGAACAATAATGGTAAATACTCACCCTCGCTGTATTGATCGTCGTTCTCGGCTGACGATGAAATAGAGAAATGTGAGGAGTGAAGTTCGGGGCTCAATATTTATACACTTGACGAGGCTCCCTGCACATTACGCGGGAAGATCGAAATTAATCAATCGTAAAAGAACAATATTTAAATCAAAATGATTGACAAATTTGAACAGCTTGACGGCTGTAGTTCGTGACGTATAGCCGCGACGAACGCATAGCGCAGAAATTCCGTAATCTCATTCAGAACAATTCTATATGCGCCTTACGTAAAGACGGCAGCTGATGACGATCGGGTGATTCCCGTACTAAGAGTACGTAGTGTTTGTCTATAAGTTACGCTAACATTTTTTATTGGTACTTCAAGTACGTATATAAGTCTTTTACCTATAAGTTTATAAGCTTTTACCTACGAATTGTTGGTTTATTTTATGGAAATGGCTAAAGCTTAATTGTACTTATTACAGTTAAAGCAACATGCTGAATATTATAATGTACTCGCAAGTTCAAATATTGTTTAAAGTTAGCTAAATTATGGTTCGTTTAAACAATAAGTAATTGGAAAATTTATTGTGAGTAGATTCTTTGTGAAAATATTGCAATTATATTCATAATTAAAATTTTTATTTTCAATTACAGGATATTGTAACAAAATTTATTTTTAATCAAACTCAACAAAAATTTATATTATACATAAAAATATAATTTATGTTCTACTAGGTAAAAATTAAGAATACTCAGATTTCCAGTTCACGAATTCGTCTCAAACTTTGAGTTATGGTTTTGAATGTAGACATGTGTAGAGAGCTACAATATGACTCTAATACTCATGAGTATTAGGGTTGTAAAAAGCTTCTGGCCTTTTGGCTTTTAAATCATATTTAACACTTTTTTCAAAGTAAAGCTAAGAAGGCGCAAAACTTCTTATTTTTAGCACGAAGATCTAATATATTAGAGCTTTATTTACATTTCTACATTCAAAAATATATCCTAAAATTTGAGGCGAATCCGTGATTCAAAGATCTGAGCCTCTCCTAGTAACAGTGAAATAAAAAAATTGGCAAAATGGGCACTTATCTTGTATATAGCTAATACCCTAACCGTTTTCTGTCTTGTGAAATGTATATATTACATTGAATATACTATAAAAAAAATTGGCATTACATGCCTTTATTTTTAATAACGAAAAATATATTGATACAATTTCAAAAATTTGAACATGTATTGTTTTTTTTTTATGGACTGATCGAGAGTTTAATACTTCACGATGTATCTCAGCTGATCGGGAATTGGTACTTAGAGGTTTTACAAAATTGTGTTCTCATATTTATAAGGAAGTATAAAAAATATTACAAATAAAAATTTACGTTTATCTTAATTTCAGACACGTATTTCTATGGATAAAGGGCACAGGAACGATAAATCAATGGAAACACTTGAATGAAATACTATATTATAGAGACTACATAAACATGGAATGATGCAATGCAGTTTAAGAAAAAAATCAGTTATTTGGAGACATTTTATTTTAGAAAGGTGTGTTATTCGAACTTGTGTTTTAATGATTAGATTTCATAATGATTTTTAGTAAGTATTTGATAAGAATAAAATAGTACAATTTATCAATATTTTATGATAAATTTACTTTTAAAATGTAGAATGAAAAAAACCGCTTATTAATTAAAAAACATTAATAATCGGGCTAAAAATTTTGCTAAAGAAGTTTGTAGTGTATTTAGTTTATAGAGAATTTTTAATCTTCCAACTTTTAATAATAAATAATTTCGTAAACTAATATATCATACATAAAGATAAAGATTTTTGAATTGTGAAAAAGGCAGTATTATGAATTTAACCTATTTAAATATAAAACATCTATTAAAGTAAATGTTATGATAGATATACGTGACAAATTATTTGCAATACATACTTCATAGAATATTTAGAGAACGTACAAAGTTTGTTTGTTCAGACTTTTATTTATTTTAAAGAACAATATGACTAATGTTTAAACTACGTAATGATCTGCCAAATACACATTTGAATATTTAATAAGAATCATCCATCAATCAAACGCTATAACTTATTTGAATAATGTCCTTGTTGTGTATAATTCTACTTTATTTTCATAGAGAAATATCTATTCAAAGCACGTAAATAATTATAAAAAGTGAATCTAATTAAAAAAAATTTTAAAACTCGCGGCCAGTACATTGACACGTAGCTTTTTCAAACTAATTTATCGATTTCTTTTTTTAATTTGCTATGCCAATAATTAATTATATTGCACCAAAGCTTATCTTTTAATCACAGTTTTTTATCGCCGCATAAGTACATACCGCACACTCATCCAAAATCTACCAATGATGCTGTCATCGACAAGTTACAATTTGAAAAAAAAGAAAAGAAAAAATGTATACAATGAACAATAGAAACTCTACATACCTACCCACCAAATTTAAAAAACCAATTAAACCATAATTTTACTCGGGTTGAATCAAGAAGAAAATCACTTTCTAAGGTAGCCACTCATGAGGTTTTTTATACATTAACAGCGATATATCTTACACTTAATAGAAATGTTCTTTAAACCTTAAACTTTTAATCTGCATCTAGAAAATGGTAGATCAACGATCAAATTATCGAAAAACTGAGTTTATAAATAGGTACTTTTAACGCATAATCTTAAGTAAATAACTTGTAAAAAGAGTAGTTTTTAATATATACAATATATGAAATTAAAGATTTTTTGTAAAGAGTGACAGCATCAAACTTATAGGTTAACAATATTAACAATAAACTTTATAAATTTGCTACTGCGCATGTCCACTGAGAGCAGACATATAATAAATGTATCGACAAATTAGCAAACTTTTTACTTATTTATAAAATCTTTTTTCGTGTGAAAATTTAGAAGTTATTTATAATACATTTAAGTAAAATACATTAACTTAATTTGTCAACAATAAAAAAAACCCTTCAATTTGTTACCAAACGCATGAGCCACCTAAAACAATCAAAATGTTAAATCTCAAATATCTCAAAAAGTAATCATATGATTTTAATAGAACTACACGTATTGACTGTGTCACATATTAAATTGTTTATAAATTTCAAATTGTTAAATAAAGCCATTAAAAAAAAAGACCAATTATTTCGCCTAAACTAGACAGAATATATATTCAAAACCTACCCTCAATAAGAATTTTAGAGTAATTTTTTTTTTTTTTAAATAAACAAACATTTTTACAAAAATAGTACATTGACCTCCAATTGTGTAAATGAAACCGAAAACATGATGGCTGTTAAAATCGGCCCAGTAAATTATTAGATATCAACGTATAGGGACACACACAATTAACGATAAGAGTATTTTCTAAAAAGAGTATATTCCAATTCAAAATTTATTAAAAATATATCTCCAAATATTTTTACGAAACTTTTTTTACTATCTCAAAACTTTCTCTAGGAGAAAGAAAAAACTATTTGTATATATACATTTAATTTTCCTCTACTAAATATTATTATAATTGATTAATATAATAATTCAAATTTAAAATAAATGCAAAATAATATAAATAATTATGCAATGATTCGTTTATAATGAATAATGTGTTTTGAGAAACTAATTTAATGAATAACAGATAACAAGTATTAAATAACGTAAAACTGTTTTTTGAATAACCAAGTCAAAAAATTTTCCAAACTTGTATTTACTTAGCATAAATGACTATAATTTATTACTCAAGATGTATTCATTTTTCATTAACAACTTAAAGTAAGTAATCAATTCAATGAACAGATAAAATTTTGTTGACAATTATCCGCTATATTTATATTCTTTTTAATCAATGCATCACTTTGATAAAAATATTTTTTTTAAAATAAACAGTATAGTATATTTATGGTAGTCTTTCAGTTAGTTTTGTGGAATTACTTTTTTATATTTTAATAATGTAATTATATAATTTCCACTGTATTAAAAAAGTTAAAAGTTCACTAAAATCAGAAAATTTTTTCCAAAAAGAACATCCGTTTAAAGGGTCCTTTCAAAACGGCAAAAGCTCATTTTCGGAAAAGTAGAAACTCCATTTGTTTTAAAGCTGTTTTAATTTACTATAATATAATGTTAATCCTACTTTAACGTAAGGGATATACTACTTTTCTTTAATGGTGGTTTAACCAACATTATAAGTAGAATAATGAGACGTGTATTCTAATCTTTGATTAACTGTGCGAACAATTATTTATTCTTTCATTTTCTATTGTTCGAAAGTTTCGTAATCTTATATCTGGATATTAAATTTAATTAAATACAAATTTTTTGATACTAGGTAACGACATCTCATCTATTTTATGGATAAAACATGCAATAATAAGTATATATGTGACGTATTGTCAAAACTAATTTTAATTCTAATTTTAATATTCTAAGTTCGTCCGTCGTACAGAGCAGACGTATTTATATTTGGCTAAGACGTGTAAACACTAGGTCAAAATCGTTAATATCAACTGT
>JAYJLV010000046.1:19425578-19439755 GCA_036873485.1 Torymus texanus
ACATCTCATATATACGTGTGTGTGTGTGTGTGTGTGTATATATATATATATATATATATATATATATATACACACACACACACACATACACACGTACATACTCTACAACGTATATATACGTGTTCTCGCGACAACCGGTAAGATGTGCTATATACACATGCGTAACCGCTGCGCGACGGCTTGCTTGATATATCTTATTCTATATAGGTATATATACAGCAATAACGTTGCTACTGCCGCTGCTGCTGAGAAAAATGGCCGCGAGTGTAATCCCGTATAGAGGGAAGCACATCATAGCGGGCGGCGCGGCTAGCTCCGTCTCCCTTGCTCACTTGCCCGCGCCCGTGATGCGTGTGTTACTGTCTCTCGCGGCCTGAGCGAGCTAGCGAGCGTGTGTGTTTGCCATAGTTCCCGGAGAAGGAGGATCGCGGAGAGCGCACGTCTGCACGGCACGCCGTCCCCGAAGAAGAGCTGCAGCGGAGGCCGCCTGCCGGTGTCTGCGCGTCCCCCGTCTCTTGCCTCTCTCACTGGCGTGCTCTCTTTCTCTCACTGCCGTGCTGTGCAGGCAGGTGGTGTGTGTGTGTCGCTGCGCGGTGTGAGAAGAGAGGAGAAGAACTGAAGAAACTACTTACGACGACGACAACGCGCGCCGCCGAGGAGTGTCGCGAGTTGCTTCGAGCTGAGCTGCTGCTGCTGATTCTCCCGCCGCTTATCTAGGGGGGGGAGAGAGGAGGCGGTGCACACGCAGGGACGAGGGTATAATAGAGGCCCCCCCGCGATCAGAGAGATAGGAGAGAGAAGAGTCAGCGAGACACTCGGTTTTTCGGGTGAGTTCCCAGCCGTCCCGGAACATCCTTGATCCCCGCTTCCACCCCTCTGCACCTACTACGTCGGCTGTCGACTGGAGAGCGACTGTCGTCAAGGGTGTCCCCTCCCCACCCCCGAGGAGCGCGGCGCCGCGGCAGCCGTTCCTCCTTTTTTTAGGTTAACAGAAACGGAAGCCGCTGCTGCCCGTCGTCGCACTCTTCGTTGCAACGGCCGAAACGCCGGCAATTGCCCCCGCAACGACAACGCGCGTTCGAGAAACGTCACGAGAGCCTCGGCGTATACGCTGTCACTCTCGATTAACTCTTATACTTGTACTTATGTCGGCTGTCGCGACGTGAAGGAGAAATTATTGACCTCACACCTCCGGCAGTCGATATGTCGCGGCTTTTCGCATTGATACTCTTCGCGATTGCTCGAGAACAACGGTTCGATGAGCTGGTGAATTAGTGACAACTAAGTATACACTTATCTTTCGCGGACTGCTGCTTGTCACGCGTTTTTGGAGCAGAGGTAGATTGGTCTGTGCATCAGGCTACAAAAGTGTCAGTTGCATGTGAGTAGGATAGGGCTTCCAGTGTGGCTGGAGTTTGGACCTTATCAGAGTAGCGACAACTCTGAACTTAAATTGAATTAAAGCTTTTTAACCTTTGTGATTTAGGAGCCGCGTAATCTCAGAAAATTATTCATATTGGAAAATAAAATAATGAAGAGATAATTAAATATCTATTGGAGTAGATGGCATATGAAACAATTCAATTCCTTCAATGTCAATTCATTGATAAATAGATTGTAAAGAGCAATAGCTTTTATAATTTAATAATTTTGTAAAAATTAACCGTTCTTTTTTCTTTTTTAATACTTACTTTAACTACTCTACTTTATAACTACTCTTAAAGCAATGAAAAATTAATAATCATTGACATACAATTTGGTTTTCTTACAAGTTAAAGTAATTATTACAGAATTGACATAGTATATTCATTTTATTATATCGTAAATGAATATCTAAATTAATTTTATAATGAAAAACTTTGTTTGAAAATGTATTCTTATTCTTAAACTTTTTTCAGAATTAACAGTCATGCGTCCCATGCAACAGGCTCAGATGGCTCCAACTCACCACCAGCCTGTGCAACATCCGCATGCACATCGTACCCATCAACAATTGTCGTCCATGGCACCTTACCAACAACAGCAGCATATGCATCATATGCAGCATCCAGCCATGACTAACCCTCGAATGTTGATGGGTATGAACTCTCCAAATCCAAACGGTAAATTTTGTTTCACTACTTTCATGATCATCATTCACACTTATGTACTATAGACAGTATGCATATTAAAATTAAGCTGCCTTGCTGCATGAGTTTGTCCTCTGATAATATTAGCAAATACTTACTGCTCCTTTGTGCATTTTAATAGCCTTATATGTTTTTTTATATAAACTTAGATTTAACAAATTTGAGAAAGAGAAATGAAAAAACTGGAAGGGTACTTCTGAGAAAATTTATTTTAATTTTCAGAAAATGTGAGACACTTTTAATTCTATTTTGATATTATATAATCCAAAAACATTATTGTAAATAAATTTAAATTTCTATTTTGTTAAATAGAATCAATACAAGGTATTTCAAATTTTTAATAAGGTGACGGTGAAAATACAATCCTCTGTATGTAGTAAAAATGCTTGTTTTTGGTGTATGATTGTTATAAGCCCTTATAATGATAGTATTATAAAATTAACACTCGATTTAGTTTATATAATTATATCAAATAGATATAAAAATTAAGCATATAATTTGTTGATATAATAAAATGAACTTTCTCTATCTCCTTTATTTGAATTATTTTGAACAGAATAATAGCTTCAATTAGTAAAGGGAGCAATTATCATAGTATAAATGTAGTAGTAATATGTTTTTAATCAATTAAAAATTATTTTTTTGTATAAATGTATCAATATTTTTGTAATCAATTGTACTTTTTATTTTAATTTAATTGTTTAATTTAGTACTTGCACTTCTCATTTGTTTATTTTTATTAATAAAAAGAAAAATTATTTATTTATCTAGCTTACATTATTTGGCAGTTTATTTCACAAAATTGTTTTTAAAAGGCATTGATGTTAATTAACTATTTTACAATATATAATGTTTTTATCCTTAATAATCTTCTCATTTTTACTTATTTTGATTAAACTGTATAAAATGAATTCCAAATTTTATATTACAGTATGAAAAAACATTCAAATTTTATAAATATATTAACTTTAAATAAATTTAATATTACTGTATTTAATTTATAATTTGATAATAGCTTGTATTCTGTTGTTTTTAATAAAATACTTTAAAATTAAACATCAAAAGGACAAACTGTGTAGTGGACAAGTCACAGTCACAATTGTTGTGTTTATTTTTTGTTAGAGCATCGCCACATTTTAACTGTGGTATTACTGGCATTACTGGTATCCTGTGCTGATGCAAAAGTCCACAGATCATCACTTCTAGATAACCTTGATAACTTGGAACTTTTTTTTGGACCAAGTGGGTGCATTGAAGGTCTGTTTTTGTTTCAAGGATTTAAAGTAAATAATGATGATATTTATATTAACATCATGCCTCAATCCAAACACCTAAGCATGGCATTTTGATTGTTCAGTTGACAATATTCCAATTTTTATTATTTTCATTTTTTTTTTATTTCATTTATAGATAAATTGATCTTTATACTTCAGAATTTATACAATAAATTATATATTTATAAATTTTGAAAAATTATTAGGTTTTCAAAGTATATGCAATGTGTATTTATAGCAAAAGTATATTTTAATTTTATAAAGTATTTGACTTATTTGATGAATTTCATTATTATGGGAATATATTAAACATTAAATAAACATAAATTATTTTTAAAAATAAAATATTGCAAATTGCTAGAATATCTTTCTACTTTTTCCATACATGGTTATTTTTTTCTACTGGTTTTAAGTAAAATTTGCTAATAATTTAGAGTGAGTATGGCCTTTTGCTAGCATCCTAAGGATTGTAATATTGCTAATGTTTAGCTAGTAAAGTGCTTTGTCTTCATGCAACTTATATTATTCTTCATTAATTATACATTGTTATAAAAAATTAAATAAGTATTACTTAATTGGATTACAGTGGTTGGGATCTTCAAAAAAACAGCCTACTCCACAAATTCATTTGTGGAAATAATACTATTTGTTTCAAATTATTCATAGTATTATAATTATTACAGGAACATTGGCATTGGTAAATGTTGGCTTAAAAGATCAGACAAATGCTATTCCTATGACTCTTCAGAATCCAAATCATCCAGGCTTACAACAGCAACAGCAACAACAATCTATGCAACAAACCATGGAACAAAAGAAGGATGATACTGGTAAACTGAAAATTCTATAATAGTTTCATATTTTTTTTTATAGATAAATGAAGTTTATTCTTTGAATAAATGTAAATATCAATTCAATAGTTTTGTCTTCAATCAAATGTTTAATATATTTCTAAGAGATAATGTTCATTTGGTGTAATTTTGACAAAATGATACAGGCGAGTCAAAGGACGACAACTCGGTGAATCAGCAGTCGGGTCAAGCCAACTCGACCAATGCCAATTTGGCAAACACTCGCGAGAAGACGCCCATGTGCCTGGTAAACGAGCTCGCCAGGTTCAACAAGATCCAGCACCAGTACAGGCTGACGAACGAACAGGGCCCGGCCCACAAGAAGCGCTTTACAGTTACGCTGATGCTCGGCGAAGAAGAGTACATGGCTGAAGGGCCGAGTATCAAGAAAGCCCAGCATAGCGCAGCCAGCGACGCCCTCGCCAAGACCTGGTACAGAAAGCCACCGCCAAAGCCCACGAGAGCGATGAGGATACCCGGCAAGTGCCCCGCCGGTTCTGGTAAGTCGATAATATTTCCAACGTATTCGCGAAAATTGTGCATTGTCGAGCAACGATAAGGATAAGCACAAAATTTAGATAAGACTCACAACATGAGTCACGTATCGTATCCTGTTATTATCGCATTGAGGAAAATGATGCTTGCAATAGTTTATAAAAAACGTAGTTTCAATAGAAGTAATATAACCACTTCTCGTTCTAATATTTAATTGCTTTGGTATACACTTATTTCTATACGTTATTAAAATTTGAATGCTTCCTATTAAATATACTATATATATTCTTATATACCAGTTCATAAAAACGTTTTTTTAATAAACGGATGTATTGAAATGTCAGGAGGCCATCTACCTCCCACAGTAGAACTAAATGCTTTGGCAATGAAAAGAGGTGAGCCTACAGTTTATACGTTCAGACATGCACCGCCAGCAGCAACCGCTGCTCCACAACAGTACGTCGCACATGGATACGGTAGCTTCCCGCGGATGTTCAATCCACGATATCCAACTTACAATCGTGGCTTCCATCCCGAGCCCCAAGGAATTTATCTTGTTACATTGAAGGTATAGAGATTTGTCATTTGTATCTATTTATGTTGGGAATATGAGAATAATTTCATGTATGCAACATTAATTTCAGGTGGGCGAGCGCGAGTTCATTGGACGGGGCATGACAGGCCAAGCGGCGCGACACGATGCAGCGAGTCGCGCCCTCGAACAGCTGCGTCAGCTTCCATTACCCGACGAGGTGACTAACACTACGGTGACAGTGGCCGACACCGCGGGCAATGGAACTGTTTCTGGTATTGACGATCCCAATGCCGAGCTCAAGAGTCCCGTGTCTCTTGTTCACGAAACCGCCTTGAAACGTGGCCTCTCCGTCAGTTTCGACGTCGTTTCCGAGACTGGTAAGCCCCACATTAGGACCTTCATGACGAGATGCACAGTTGGCGAGAAAGTCACCCTGGGCGAGGGCTCCTCCAAGAAAGTCTCCAAGAAGCGAGCCGCGGAACTGATGTTGGATGAGCTCAAGCGTCTACCGCCTGTAGCCGCGCCGATTCAGAATCGCTCATTGCGCTTGAAGCGCAAACCACCTGCGACCAAGAAGAAATCACGCAACCTCATTAAGGTCTGCCAGGAACCGCGTACCGAGTCCGACAGCTCCGAGGAGGTTAACCCAATTTCTCGTCTTGTTCAAATACAACAGGCTAAGAGGGAACGTGAACCAGTTTATAATCTTATTGAGGAGAAAGGCGCGCCCCGGCGGCGCGAATTTGTTATGGAAGTATCGGTGGGCCAGCACTCGGCTCAAGGCATAGGGCCAAATAAGAAATTGGGTACGACAGACATATTTTATTTTGCTTATAATTAGTTTTGTTTTTAATAAACTATCTATCAGTTATTATAATGACCCAGCATGGGTAGCTTTTTTAATATTTATATAAATATAACGAATATAATGATTACATTCCTACAAATTTATATTTCATAAAGACTCGAACTTAAAATTCAATAACTTTATGATCTTGTAACTCTGGTGTATTCAATGTTGTATGATTATATCCATTATTTAGCGAAAAGAGCTGCAGCCGAGGCTCTTTTAGCACAGTTGGGGTACAGTAAGCCACAACCTCAACCTGCAAAGCCGTCCATCAAAACTAGCAGTACGGTAGGAAGCAACGGAGCAGAAAACAAAGATAATGCAGGCGAGGGAAAAAGAAAGGTGACATTTGTTGAAGTCGATACAAATAATGACACGACGCACAACCATCCGCAAGGAGGTAATATTTCGAGTATTTTTTATTATTGAGTTCTGCTTCTTGAATTCGTAAATGTAATTACATATTGTTTTAGGTTCTATTGGACGCCAACTAGTTCCTGGACTTCTTCTAGTGGATAACGGTACAGATAATAAAGTTATCAGTGGACCAAGTGTTCAGGTAGTTGCTGAGGAGCTGCGCGGCCAGCAGCAGCCTCAGTCAACTGGTGTTTCACCAAAAGACCAGCTCAAATATCTTGCTCAGTTGCTTAACTTTGAAGTACAATTTAGCGATTTTCCAAAGGTATTCCCATTAAGTTGCTATTTTAGCCTTCAACATATTTCATTATTTCAATTTTCTTTGTAGAATTCAAAATTGCTACAAAAGTATTCATTATGCTCATTTATTTTCAGTATAATTTGCATAAAAAAATTAATTAACATTCTTATAAATTAATGAGTTATTAAAATTATCTCTGTCCACTCGTAGGGCACTTACAAGGAGTACCTGTCGCTCGTTTCACTGAGCACTGATCCTCCGCAAGTCTGCCACGGCCACGGGGCAACGAAGAGCGCAAGCCGCGACCAGGCTGCACTTACTGCTCTGCGCACTCTCAGCAAGCTCGGCCTTGACAGCGTAACCAACTCTGGCGTCAAGAAGGACAAGTCCAACCCGGGTGCGAACGACGGCCCTGGTATGCATGTTTACAACCAGCAAGTCAAGAGCAACGTCATCAACGGCGCGATGGACAAGTGAAAGCGAATAATTGGGCTTCTTTCCTCTATTTTTACTTAACGCTCTTTCATTTATTTTTCCCCTACTCCGCGCGCACTTTCGCAGTTCAGAGCTTTTTTCCCTTTTCTTCTAGAATCGTAAGTTTGAACGCGTTCAGTGCCACAACCGCTGTAAGTCGACAATTTTTATCGACGTTCGTTTGTGCGAGTGTAAACGTTAAGCTGAAAAATGAACTGTTAATGCAGTGGACATTTCTTTGAGTAAATAGATAAGTGAAAAGGAATTTCATACCGTTGTTGGTATTAAACCAATTTTTGTAAGAGTATTTTTAAAAGACTGCTTTGAAAATCTATCGAACAATTCTATCCTATTTTTACTGCAATTATCAAAATTCGTATCAGATAACTTTTCAGGTAATTAAAAAATTGAATTTATGAAACGTAATTGTTAATCGATTACAGTAATCATGGATATTATATTTTGATTATAGTAAATTTTTCATTAAAATCTTCACAAACATGAAGATTTTATAGGGTTGAAGAAAAACACTAAAATTATCGGCGTTTACTTGATTTTACTCAAAAAAATACTTACCTGCATTAATTACTTTTGTGAATGTAAATAAACGTGAATGTGATAAATCATATACGACTATTATTTATTTTTAATTTTCATTATTAAACTGTCGATTTAGAAAGTAATGAGTCACCGGTGACTCATGTTGCACTGAACGCGTTAATATTATCTACTTTGAGTGTTGTTTAATGTTGAAATTTGAGTTAACAATATTTTTTTTTTCTAGCATTTATCAACACTCGTTTCGCGATTTTCATTTTGTTCTTTACTTTTAATTCACTATATACGAAAAGAGGAAGACGTTCATTGTGCATGTATTATCGTTATATTTATCAACATTGATGTCATTAGGCGGTTAAGTTTGATTGGTGCGTAGACTCATTTCGCAGGCTTTCTGGCTTGATGCGAGAAAAAAGAAAGAGAGAAAGAGAGATAAGCTTCTGCGTATTTTTATGTAAAAGAAAAAATAAAACGGGGATGAAATGTGATCAAACTGCGAAATGAATCTGCAAAGCTAAGTTTTACGACGATAGTGGTAAATTTTTACAATGGCTTCTTTTTCCTAGCTTATGATCACATAACGTACTTTTTTATATTTTCGAATGAAGGAAGATACGGAGATAAGAAATCGGATTTTGAATAAAACGCGGCCATATCTGGGTTTCGCGAAAGGAGTAACTGATACCTTCAATCTGTCATTGTCATGAATGTAACGTAAGCTATGTCCAATTACCTAATAGCCTAACTTAAAACTTATAGCGATAATAATTTGTTGCTTTCCTTTCATTTTTACTTTTTTATCTCGTTCTGCGAACGGGAGGCTGAAGCATTGATTAGGTTCCGATACCTTGCTAGAACAAACGCGTATGACAAAGAGAAGGAAAAATTTATCTAAAAAAAGCAGAAAAAATAACAAAAAGTAAAAAAAAAAATAGGTAATTCGATGTACAATGATTTTTCTGTCTCAATTTGCTTTTTCTCAGGGCCTCGAAGCATTCTGGGATTATATTCATGTTAATGTCATGAAAGGTATTAGGTCGTAAAAATGGTAAACAAACGCGTGAAGTAAGAAACCATTTGAAATTTTCTCGAGCTACTCACGCGAAATCGTACCGGACACAGTTGGTGGCTCGACCGGTTAGAAAATTTCAAAAGGGGAAGGTTTTCTATTAGAATTATAGTAATAATAAACTGATCCTGGGCAAATATCTCGAAATTCTTCCCCCGTTGTGTTAGGATTTGGCGCGACACCGCGAGCGTTTACAAATATATTATAATGTCGCAGAATAATTCTGAGACAACGTCATGCGAATTTTGATCTATTGCCCAAAAACAAGCGAAGAAGAGAAACAAAGAAAAAAATCCCTTAAAAAATATGTACAATAATGAATGTAGGCGACTTCGAGCGTCGGTACGCGTGGTTTGATGAACTTTTTATGTATACATATTTGATTTTTATAAATAATTTAATATTAATTTGCTTTGTAATTATCCAAATAATATTCAATAAAAATATCTTCTGTATTCATTATGCTATTTAAAATCTGATTATAAACTTCGTAGCTTTTAAATACTGTTGTATACTCAGCATTATTTTTATGCTACTTGAAAATTGCAGAATGATACTAATTGGCAATGTTAACAATGTCGTTTGAGGATTGAAGTCGAAAGATATTTATATTGCACATTATTTAGATAATTTGATAAATCTAATTTTAGTTTAGAAGAGAGACGTGAAAGTTATGAATGTTAATTTCACTATGATAAACAGAACAGATTAATATTGACAAAAGCAAGCCTTACTTATATATGCAAACAAGTAAAACGCATGCAAAATTATTGTTACAAAAAGTGCTTTATATCGTAATTAAAGTATTTGAATTGTATAATTGAGAAATGTGTCACTCGTTTATATACAATGTTTTCATTTAGTGCTTTTATTACAAAGGGAAGAATATCGTACCGACCGCATCGATTCAATAATATTATCTTATATTCATTATTCTTATTGCATATATATAAACACACGTATATAACCGATCCAATTCAATTCAATCCAGTGAAGTATATCTTATTAATGAAAACGCAATCTAAGCAAACCTGCAATCCCTATTTTATTTGATAGACCTTTTTACTATTTTCTTGGCAGGTAGAGCTACACTTATATATCTATGTTTCGATAGCTTATACGCGCAGTGTACTTTAGTTAACCGCTACTGAATTTTTATAACTGTATTAATAATGGAATTTCAAACACGTAAAAATGAATTTTGTTTAAGAACAATAAAAAGAAAAATTATGTTTTTAATTTTTTACTTGCATTTTTTCTATGAACAATGTACACATTTTTAAAATAAAACGTTTATAGTTCTTTGGACTAAAGTTTTTAGATAAAGAAAATGTAATTTTTCTCTTTACTGTTCAAAAATAATCTATCAATTTTATGTTCAAATTTTTCAAAATTTTTATCCTAAAAATAAATGAACAGGTCGTCCATTATTCATTATGTAATTTTATTGTTAAAACAAGTTGTAAAAATTTATCAAAGCTTGACTAAAAGGCAATTTTGAAATTTCCGGTATTGGCCTACCTTAAAGAATATTCTTATGAAATGGTGCAGAATTCGTTGTGCACTTAAAAAAAAGTTTTGTTATCCGTCTTTTTATATTAATTACTATCTTTCTAAGTAGTTTTCCTTATCTCTGATAAGCTTCATACAGGTTTTGCTGTAATTTTTTTCTTTCTTTATCTTCACAAGGTTTTTTTTATATATACATAATTTTTAAGTTTTACCGCAATCAACCGTTCGATGAATATTACTTTTTTCCAAATATCGCTTCGTAAATCATCATAGGCTGTCTTGTAAATGCGGATGCGATTTTGCACTATGACTATTCGAGATGTCTTATTCATCTAAAGTTTATAGGGTTTTAATGAAAGTATACAATTCGGCCAAAGATCAAGTTAACTTTATGGTTTTAATGTTATATTTCAAAATACTGTATGTAGTATCTTACATTTATTTACATGTCTGTGTAGTAGCATTTAAATTTTGACATCAACATTACATAAATGTTTGTCTTTCTTTATCTGTGCCATAACATTCTTTGCGAATGTTATATATATATATAAATAATATTCATTTTCGCTTTCCGGACATAATTGGCGGCCAATCAGTATCTTCTTTCATTAAAGTAAATTCATAAGTCGCATCCGACGGGATGAAAAAATCGTTCTATTTTATGCTTGAAAAAGCGCGACTTTTCGCGTAAATAAAAGGAATGCGCTATCGCGAATTTACATACAAATGTGTGCAGGATATTTCGGAAAAATGATATTCAGTCGAAAAGGTACGGGGCAACGTATTCCACTAAAAATGATGAATCATTTTTTAGTTGCCTCGTTATAAAAAACGAAAAACGAACGTCATGTCAGTTTGTATTTCAATAAACGGTTAAAAAAAGAAATTGGGTTTGTCTGATATTTTATTTCACCTTCCATCCTTCAACATTCTACAGTCTTCATTCTCAGTGACCAGATATTTTAAGATCCTATTTTGTACATACATTTGTGTTGGTTAAGTACTACAAAATTTTCTTGATGTTGTATTTGTGCCCAATTTTTTTTTATAAAAGATTAGAAATGTGATACGCTATTATTTTATAGATTAACTTTTTTTAAATAAATTCATAAATGTTTTTGTATATTAAAGATAATATATTAGTTTATTTTTAAACACTAATAGTAAAATAAATCACTAAATTATGTTAGTTACAGTTATAAAATAAGTGTTGTAAAATAATTTATAATATTAAACTTAATATCGTTTGTAATTTACATTTTTACAAATTGTCATTAACCTTTCCTTTAAACTGTCTGAGAAGTATAAATAATTCTTCGTTATTTTGTATGTTTTATATAAAAGTTGACAAAGGTAACAAATTTTTATAGCCTTCTGTAATCTCTTTGTTGCTGTGTCGGCCCGTTTGATGATGAAGCAGATCCCATGGTCGAGTACATAAATGGTAATATGGATGCTAATGCAAGGCCTAGACCAATAACGGGTCGATACCAAACCCAAGCAAAACCTATTACTAAAAGGCTCATTGACATAGATACTGACATGGTAAGAGATTCAATGGCTATAATTCCACATAAAACATTAGAGTTGAGGATAATGGTTTTTAAAATGTTTGCCAAACAAGTTGCAGCGAGGAACATTACTAGCCAACCTAATCCTCTGTAAACAAAAATGTTTTTTTAATCAAATACTCAAAATTAATAAAAACGAAATAATTTTCATTGAAAATTTATATGAATCAATATATATACCTAATAGTCCATGTTCTCCAATAATTATCAACATGTTCAAGATGGAACATTTGGTCAACAGAAACACTGTGTTTTCTTTGAAGTAAAATTTGCTGTCCATGTGTAGCAATATAAGGTTCAACAACTCCATTCACTAATTTCCCAACAACAGTGAAAACGTCTCCAGCTTTTCCTGCATAGGACAATTGGACTCTTATATCACCTACTTTTGGTTCCCATAAATCAGAACTATGGTAATACAATCCAGAATGCATCTTGATATCACGACGTTCAGGTCTTTCATCACTTGTTACTTCAACATAGTCATTAAATTTCTTTTTTAGCTCACTACCTAAAGCAAAATTACCTATTTTTACTTCTTCAGATATTTGAATTTGACTTTTAATTGGCATTTCAGTAGGATTTTCATGGCCAAATTTAATATAAAAGTCATTAGAATCAATGAGCTTATCTTTCCACTCAGTTGTATAATAATAATGTTTATCTTGCTCTGTAGATCCAGGATAGCTAAAAAATAAAGTACATAATAGTACTAATTAAAAATTTCGTTTTATTGAAATTCAGAATATTTAAGATTATTTTTAAAATTAAGATTGATTTATTGAAAAATTCAATACACCTTTTTTCTTCTTCTATTTCTATCCACTGATACATTTGAGCTCGTCTTTTTAATTTAACACTAGCAACCATGACTCCATAATCAGGTTCTGTTAATGGTTCTGATACTTTCAAAGGTCCAGACAAGTAAGCCAGACGACCTTCCAATTCAGGTACAGGTTTCATAGTACTTTGAATCACTGCAACATTATTCAATGCTTCATCTAACGAATATGCCATTTTTACAGCTCTGCCCTGTAATTATTTACAAATGTTTGTATTACATAATTACAAAAAATAAAAAGAATATTGTTAATAATAATTTATAAATATTACCTCATTCCAGACAAATAAACACATTCCGGAGGCAAACAATATTAATCCAATTATTGCTGTCAACCAAGATTCTTTAAATTGTTCCATTACTGATGCATTAACTGAATTTTCCGGTTCTTGACGATAAACAGGTCTACCATTTGAGCGATTTCTGTATGCATTATTTGCATTATTTCTTTGAAGATTTCCATTTTGCTAAGGAAAATAATATTTATCACATTTATTTAACAAATTTGTTATTATTATTATTATTATTATTTATTCCAGATATTATTACAAATTAGTAATTCTGCAGAGGTAAATGCAATTACCTGTGCGCAGAGCTGGAGATACAAAATAAATAAAACATATATAAACTTACATGCTAAAACTTACAAACTAAATATGTATTCGTCTAAAAGTAGTTTCTTTATATTATTAAATATTTATGTTTATTAAATGAAACATTTTTTAGGAAGAATATAGAACAGAAATTTCGAAATAATAAGGACTCAATTTTCTATGGTATATTCAATTTAAAGAAATGAATTTCTTAAATTATTTTAAAAGCTCTTTAGAAAAGTGTTTACTTACATTTGCACGATACATCTTGTATAACTAAAACTTTAGGAACTTCTAGGTTAATCACACAAAAAAACTTGTTAATTCACGTTTTTAACTCATTTCGAAATGTCGCAATTTTTGCACTTATTTTAGTGAGAAACAACAGATATAACCTATATCAAAAACACTGTGCATCTTCTGGTGTTGATTTTATGAAACATTTTTCGATTGTCATCATGATCGCTCACAGCAATGGATAATTCTGCAAGAAAATTTTCGCAATTTCATTCCACAGACTTGCATCAGCAATGTCTACACTGAACTCAAAGATAACATCACCGAAAATATACACCCATCAGAGTTCAGACCCATCCCCTTGCGAGTTTTTTTTTTTTTTACTCCTTTTGAGTTATCAGCCACAGGCTATGTACTCACCCCTTGCGAGTTGAGTTGAGTTGAGTTTGTGAGAAGTGGCACCAGAGGTCTGTACGGCCATCAACAAGTGAGCATGCAGCGCATGCGTTGTGAGGAGGCGGTAAATTTGA
>JAYJLV010000046.1:19439855-19475470 GCA_036873485.1 Torymus texanus
ATTGCAATTTATTCAAAAATATTATTGCCGCCTTGCCGGTAATGGCATAAATCTTATTTGAATTTCTGCATCTGTTAGAACATTAGAAACTGCGGCGGTCGCACCACCTGACGGGCTGCGGGTTATATGTTATCACGCACCCGACCCGGCGCTCTGCTGCAAATCCCCTAGATCATTCTTGGCACTCACTAGATTTCTGGTGGTTTTGTGGGTGCCAAACCGCGGCCATGTTGAAACAGTTCTAGATACAGCACTGGCGCATGCGCACTACCTATGTATATACATAGGTATCCCCTACTCACGCAATACAATTATATATATATAAGTAGTCTCAACGTCATACAGCGATGGCTGCGCTGAAATCGAGAAAGACGCCGCAACGCTGCGAATCACCGCCGCAGTACCCAGCGGCCAGCATAGGACACAGCCCGATCCTAGTCTGCGTTGTTAACTGCGAACATGTCTTCTCCCGCACAAGCCACTAAAATTGGCGATTTTAGAACTGTTTTACGCTGACGCCTGTCTGTCAGTGAATTCGAACAGTAATACACTTGTGGAAGACACGTTTCCTCGGAAAAGTTCCTGCGTAAGTTGGAAATATTGATTGTCGTACACACAAATGCGTTCGCGCTGTTCCATTTTCATTCACACCGATGCTCCAGTGTACACAGAATTTTAATGATTAATTGAGGGTTGTATATTTTAGTTTTACTATAAACAATTGACTAAGAAAAATGGCGGATAAGGGATTAATGAAGGTAAGGTTTTGAATATTTATAATTTGATTGTCGAACAAGTGTCACGTTGTTAGCTAAACTTAACCTAAAAATACGTCTGTGGTCTAGCAAATCGCCGAGCAAAAGCTCAAGGCATTCTCTATTGGCACTATGGGAAAAAGGCCGATGAGTAAAAAGGAAGTTGAAGAACAACGTAAAAAGGAGCAAGAACAAGCTGCAGCTCAAGCATTTGAAGAATTTGTTGCTACGTTTCAAGAGAGTTCCAACAAAAATTCAAATAAAGTTTGGGTTAAAGCTGGCACTTACGACGCAGGCAAAAGACGTGAGTATTTTACAAATTTTATCATTTGCAATTGGTTTGTCAACATTTGTTATCTTGATTGTTGACTATTCTAATATTTTAGAGGAAGATACAAGGGAAAAGGGAAAACTCTACAAACCTCAGCCAAAAATCTCAGATCTCGCAGATAATCGCTCTTCACAAGAACAAGCACAAGAATATGCAAGACTTCTTGGTTCCAATGAGCGTAAACTGGACAGGCTTGGTAAAAAGAAGAAAGAAGGTGAAAAGAAAAAAAGTAACCTTGAATTATTTAAAGAAGAATTGAAGATGATTCAAGAAGAGAGAGAAGAGCGCCACAAATATAAAGGAGGCACAAAGCCTGTCACAACATCTCAAAATGATGATCCAATGATTCAAGCATTAAAATCAGTAGAAGGTTAGTTTACAATTTTTTAAAAATTTTTTAGCCATAACCATTTTTTTGTACTTCTAAATTTATTAATATAACTGTTTTTATTGTGTTTTAAAACTTATATTTTTCCAAAATAAACTGTAAAATTATTTAAAATTGAAATTAATAATAGGCAGAGTTTAAATATTATTAATTGTTAACCTATTTAATACAATGAATCGTTTGCATATGACTGAAGTTTAAAATAATTTATTGCAATTAATTAAAGTTATATGATATAATAAAAATTTCATCTAAATCTTTGTGATTTATTTTACACTATAAATCATTAAATAAACATGTAAAGTTAGTAGTAAAATTAATATTTGCAAACACAGACTCATTGATACATGGAAAATGAATGGGAATGGGAATTACTTCCTGTACTTAGAAATGAATCATGGATAAATAAGTATAGAAATAAGACAATTAAAAAGTATATATATATATAAATTCATTTTGTATATCTATCAAATAGATTGACAGTACACTACATTAATAATATGATTAAAAAGACGTGGAAATAATTATTCCTTAACTGTTATACTCTTATTCTTTTATCAATTCTTTTTACTATTAAACTATTATCCCTTTAGTTTTAATTATTATTAAAGCAACTTTTTAAAGACACCTTAGTATAATAATCAATTTAGGTCCCGTTATTTCAGATGGGTCATTTGACAATGGAGATCCAAATACTACAAATTTATATTTAGGAAATTTGAACCCGAAGGTAATATTTTTAACAGCAAATTAAATTAACTCGATTAATGTTATTTGAAATTCATCAAAAAATTATTTTTCATTTCATCAGATAACAGAACAACAACTAATGGAAGTTTTTGGTAAATTTGGACCATTGGCTAGTATAAAAATTATGTGGCCTAGGAGTGATGAAGAAAAAGCAAGACAAAGAAATTGTGGATTTGTTGCATTCATGAGTAGAAGAGATGGTGAAAGAGCTTTGAAGAATCTTAATGGTATGTTAAAAATAAAAACATGACTCATGAAAAAAATTTATTGACTTTATGTAATGGGAAATTTATGTATAATTAGGTCGAGATGTAATGCAGTACGAAATGAAACTTGGATGGGGTAAAAGTGTTCCTATACCACCATATCCAATATACATTCCACCTGCTTTGATGGAGCTCACACAACCACCACCACCATCTGGATTGCCTTTTAATGCACAACCTCATCGACGTGACAAGAATAAGGTACATCTATCGAATCATATAAGAAGCAATGATAATAGAACATCTAATAAACTATTAGATCATATTTTAATGATTTAGTTTTTATTGTTATACAATTCAACCTATAAATATTCTTTGCTTTATAATTTTATAATTTAACATAAACTTTTTTCCGTATTTAAATTAAATTAAAATTAAAAAATGCATGTCATCTTTGCAGCATCTCATTCATTTCATTTTCATTTAACGTTTTTATCATAGAAAATAAAAACAAAATTTAGTGTAGTATATACTAACGAAAATACTTCTGGTATAAATTTAAAACGTAAACAATTTATTTCTCATGAAAAATATACAATCTTAAAATATGAATCGCATAACCATGTTTTTGAAACGTAATCTCAGATACCACGTATCCGCAACCTCCAGAACGCGGACCCCCAGGAGAAGGAAAACTTCGAAAAGGTAAACTTATTCTTTTCGTTAGCAAATACACATTTTCGATCGGCTGATGCCGAGCTGCATATGCCGTGTCTTTCGCGCAAGTATATCGAGGTGACGAACAACAGGTTACTTGATGTCGAGAATACATTGCTGTACGAGATATATTTTAACTTGATCAGATAATAGTTATTATTACAAATAAAGACTGAACTTTAAAGACTTGATAAAGACAGTTTTCTATATTTTTCGTATAATCTTGTTGGGGTGACAAATAACGTGTTCTTTTATGAACACAAAAGGGACACTGTATTTATTAAGGAAGAAAAAAGCCAAGGTGAAAAAATTGGGGGAAAAGTTTAGAACAACAAAAACGTTTAGAAATGAGAAGTTTTTGATACTAAAATTTGTTTTTTAAAACGAAAAATAAACCATAAACTTGTTCAAATGGTAACTTTAATGGAAGTTTAAAAATTGTGTTGTGTTGACTTATCGGCGTCTTTCTCGGTGGCGTTTTTGGACATTTTGGCTGGATTCATCTTCAATCTATCACTCTTGCACACTATGAACTGGATCCTCACAGGTTTTGCAGAATGCTGTTGTCAAAGTGGTTATTCCAACAGAAAGGTATCTTTTTAATTTTAGATTGTTAGTGCAATACTTTGTAAGTATGTCTGACTGTCATGCATTAATCCATCCAGTTGATTATATTCCTTTGAATCTATCTTCCTATTTCCTATATTTTTTCTTTGTATCTTGTTAATGGAAGGACAAAACTCTTATCTAAATTTGTACGTTATAGGAACTTAGTCATGTTGATACATAGAATGGTAGAATTTGTTGTTCGAGAAGGACCAATGTTTGAAGCTATGATTATGAATCGAGAAATAAGCAATCCAATGTTTAGGTAATTTTCTTTTATTTCATTATTTCTTTTTTATTCAATAATCATACTTTAAAATTTTTTATTCTTATTATTTGTTGCAATTTCAGGTTTTTATTTGAAAATTATTCGCCAGCACATACTTATTATCGTTGGAAATTATACTCAATATTACAAGGAGATGCACAAAAAGAATGGCGTTTGGAAGATTTCAGAATGTTTAAGGGAGGTAGTATATGGCGTCCACCACCAATGAATCCTTGGACCCAAGGAATGCCTGAAGAATTGATAGAAGTTGAAGAAAAACAAGAACCACGACGAGGAAGCCTATCTAATAGGTCTATTAATTTAATAACTCTGCTTCTGTCCTTAAGTCCTTTTTACTTTAATTACAGTAGAGCTAAAACAACTTTTCTTTTTTAGCCAAAGGGATCGTTTAGAGGATTTATTAAGAAATATGTCTCCAGAAAGACTTAAAGTTGCAGAGGTTATGGTATTTTGTATTGAGCATGCTGAAGCAGCTGAAGAAATCTGTGACTGTATAGCAGAATCTTTGTCTCTTTTACAAACCCCAGTAAACAAAAAAATTGCAAGGCTTTATTTAATATCTGATATTTTGCACAACTGTGGTGTTAAAGTCACAAATGCTACTATTTACCGAAAAGCGTAAGTTACTATAATTTATAATAAATGTTGCTTCAAATAATCCCGAAATAACTGACATTTTAATTTTATTTAACGTAGATTTGAAGCCAGGTTGTTTGATGTTTTTAATGAAATTCACCAAGCGTATAAACAATTCGAAAGTAGATTAAAAGCCGAAGGTTTTAAAGTACGAGTAATGAGAGTATTTCGAGCTTGGGAAGAATGGGCCGTTTATCCCCGAGAATTTTTACTTAAACTTCAAAATACTTTCCTTGGTTTATCTCAGGTAAAGAACCTATTATTATTTACTATTCCTCCTTTCGATATGAGGATAAGCAAAGTTATTGAAAAATTAATATTGTTCATTTTATCATTTACTCAGCAACCTGAGGATATCGATCGGGATAATGATGAAGATTTAGACGGTGCTCCATTGTCGGATGTTGATAACGATGCAGCAGAAGATTTAGATGGTGTTCCTCTGGATGGTGCTGCTTTATTAAAAGGAGCTATGAAGCTTGGGTTAACGCCTCAACCGGCTTCCAATTACGATGACATTGACGGTATCCCAAGTAAGGCATATAGTACAAAAAATTATAAATTATAAAAATAAAGTTATATTCCGTTTAATTTAAATTAATACACTCGTTTCGTTGTAGTGGATGACGATATTGATGGAATTCCAATGGAAGATGAAGATAGTATGGGCTCGAAAGGCAAAGACGACAAAAAAGTGATCATGCCTGCAGGTTTTGTTCCATCCAGATGGGAAACAGTAGATCCTGATCAGGTTGAAGCTCAAGCAATGACTACCAGCAAATGGGAAGAACTTGAGCAAAATGATGACTCAAATTCACAAGATACCAGTATGGACTCAAGGTAATTGACTTCAAATTTGTTTCTTTTCATATTATTCAATTTATATATCCATAATACTAACCAATAAATAATTTTAGTAGAGATTACAATGAGGAAAGGCGAAATAGGTTACGTGAAATCGAAGTTAAAGCAATGCAATATCAAGATGAATTAGAAAGTGGAAGGCGTTCGTTAAAAGCAGGCATGACAATACAAAGTCAAGTTGAACACTACCGTAAAAAACTTATTAAGAAAGTAAGTTTTTTAAAAACTATTTCACATAATTCGAATTTATTATATAAATAAAAAGATTATTGTTATTATGTATTCATAATAAATTTTTAGAGTGAAAGAGACATGAAAGAAAATAAAAGTGAAGATAGAGATGAAGATAGACGGAGGGATAAGAAACGAAGTCCATCTTCAGAATCTCCAGATACTCGATCGTATTACAGAGATAGAAGGCGAAATTCACAAAGTCCTCCATCAAAAACCAGTAGTAAATACAGGTAAATTAAAATATTTACATGATATAAATTATGTCAAAAAAGTGTCGTTTCAATAAGCAGATATTAAAAAAATACTATTTACTGGTCTTATCAGGTCTCGCAGCCGATCTCCTAGAAGCAAGCGACGGTCACGTTCGCCACGCGAGCACAAAAAGAGAACACCGTATACGCCTTCCCCACCTCGAATTCGGCGTTCGCCTTCACCTGCCTTCCCGGCACGATCTTCGTCTCGCAGATCGCCTGTTAATGACAGGAAAAGACGAGCTCGCTCACCCTCTTCATCGCCTACACCAGTTTCCAGATCTTCAGGAAAACATAGAGCTGCCAGTCCAATGTCACCAACGCCGCGAAAACACCGACACAAGCATAAATACTAAGGCAGCTCGATCTACTTTCCTTGTAAATGTACTTCATGCCGTACGACAGGTATCGCGATTTTCTGGAGACTAATTTTTATCACCGTCTACTAAGTCATTTGGAGCACTTCCGCGATTCTTGTATTGCATCCATTTGTATGATTGATCCTCTAAATAACATTGTCTGGTTTTACAATGAAACTTTAATTTTATGGTACGAAAAGGTGATCATGGAAATGCATTATCAATTTACTATAAATTGACGTTTACATGATCAATTTTATTGTAGTACCTTATCGTCTGACTTTGTTAAGTGTTTTGTACTACACTAAAACTACTGTTAGAACTGACTTACATTTATCACGCAAAAATGTACATAAACTTTCGATTTGTATTCATCAACTTGTTTACGCTTTTAGTAATTTACCATCGTAATAGGTATTAATGAATGAATTATTTTCAATCGCGTGTCAAAATAATGTAAGACTCAGGTTAGGTTATGTAAAAAAATTGAATAAACTTTGTTGATAAGAGTAAAAATTAGTTTTTTATTAAATCATTTTTTATAAGAAAATATATCACACTTGAAATTAATTAAATATATAAAAATTCTAATAATTAATTATCTCAGCATGAACACATAGTAACAAATTATTAGATAACTTACTAGTTACAAAATTCATTCTAAAATAAATTATTGCTATCGGTTACTATATTATTTTTAATATTTATATAATTAGTATTTTGTTGTAACATACTTCCCAAATATTCCCTAAAATTATACATATTTTACATTTATTGAAATAAAAATGAGGAAATAAAAATATTCTTTTAATGCCAAATGTATATTATAAATTTTACTTGATAAAGATTTTATTTTTTCAATTGAAAAAATTAGTTGATGCTTAAAACTTTTTGGTATTCAAATCATTAATGAAATTGAAGTATTATTTTCCTAAAATTTTCTGTGAAGTTTACTACACTACTATACAAAATTGAGAATTATAATACAAATGTATTGAACAGTTTTCCACTTTTTGATATGAAGAATGACATACCTAAAAAATAAAATTATATGTGACGTAAAAAAATAAATAAATAAGAGTTTTAGACATTCTTTTTAAAGAATAAAATTTAAAATTTAGTTTCTCATGTTTGAATTTAAAGAATGAAAAAACTCATAACGTTTAAAGACTTTTAGATTAAAATTAAGCAACAAAATTTTAGATATATATATTTGTATCATATTTTATAAAATTATTACCTAGAATGAGTCCTGGTCAGATTCTTCGGTTACGCTCAAGTCATCATATGATGCGCTAAAGTATTCATTACGCATCTGCTGACCCCCAGTTTTAGTCTTTGATGATATTGGTAATTTCTTTAACGCCTGTTCTTGATTTTTTCCTTGTTGAGTCGGTGATTTTACATCTGTAGAAAAAATATATGTCAGGTATACTTAATATTATAATTATTAAATTAAAGTGGTTTGAGAATTTCTTGTTTTATTGTGTATATTTTGTGTAAGGTTGAAAAAAAAAAATGATTGACTATTCGGTTTGCGGATAGCTGTCGATCTTTCGTACTTAAATAAATAAATTACCTCAATTAACTTTAAATGAACAAAATTATGAAATAGGCTTCTTATATTATTTACGTTTCCATCCAGGTATATCTTCATCTTCTCTGTCATATTCTTCTTCCTCTTCTTCTTCTTCCTCTTCCTCTTCTTCTGGGTCTATTTCTTCTTCCTCCTCTCCTTCGCTATGTTCTGGAGTGGGTAACTTTCCATATTTTTTATCCAATTTTTCCACTAATTCAGTATCATCAACTTGCTCAGCTTCCTCTTCTTCTTCCTCCTCTTCCTCTTCCTCATCGTATTCTTCAGCATCTTCATCATACTCTACCTCCTCTTCATCTTCATAATCACCCTCTGAATACTCAGCATCATCTAATTCTTCTTCTTCTTCTTCTTCTTCATCATCCTCTACAGGTTTTTTAAGTTTTGAATCATCTAAAGTTGAATTTATTAATGTATTAAATTAAGAAAGTAAGTATTTTATCAGTCATTTATTAGAACAGTAACTTCAGAAAAAATTTTTAATTTTTAATATATTGTATCTTTATGTTTTATACCTTTTGAATTTCCTCGAAGCATCATCTCCAAATCAGCTGTTTTTTTTGCAAAAATTTCTTCAATGCCAGTTCTCTTTTTTTCTTTAACTCCGACGCTTTTATAGGTAGAACGTAAGTCTTCGTAGTTTTGCTCTTGCTCTTTATTTAACAGCTCCGGGCCACCTTCATCATCTTTTGGTACCACTTCTGTTATGCGTGCCGGTGGAATTAAGGTATTGCGTCTTATTATTTCTGGTAACTCATCACCATCGGTGAGAATTTCCGAAGCATCTGCATCACCTTTAATAGATACGAGTTTTGATCACGTAAAAAACTTAACCTAATACCAGTTCTAAATTTAATTGAGAAAATAGATGAAATCAATGGAATGTGGAATATAAAAATAGTCGGGACGAATAAAAAGAAAGGAATAAGTTATAATGTTTAGTAAAATATTATTAATTTGAAGATAAATCTAATGGAAAATGAAAATTCATTACATACGTTTTTACATCTTCATACAAGAATCTTTCAATAAATACTTACCTCTATAATATTTTTTTAATAGAAATTGATCAGTTTTAATTATTTAACTTATCTTTACGTATGGTACACAATTTGTTAATAATTTGCTCAAGCGCCCTAAATACCATACAAGTAAAGACTTCATTTGTAAAGTGAAAATTATTGAAATAATTGAAAATATTTATTTTGAAGAGATCTAAAATTTTGAAAGCTATTTTTTATCAAATAATTTATTGCTTTAAATTTAAAACAAATTTGGACTAAGTTTAATATGTTACGTGATATACTCCCTCAAGCTTTACGAATCTCCACAAAATTTTGCTTATATATGATATATGGATACGAAATATGATAAAGAGGAAAGATAGTGATAGTGAACACACAGATAAAGAAATGATATAGATTTTATGTAAGTCGTATAGAAAATTAGGTGCGCAAGAGAGAAATGCATAACATTTTGTTTACCATGTTTCCATCTCCTAACAAGAACGAAGTGTGCCGTGACGATCAATGCAATCCCAACTCCAAACTTCATTGACACTGGAAACGTCATCACATTTTAATTTATTTTATATGAAAATGTTCTACATTAAATGTTTGTTAGTATAATTTTTGCTTTACGTGAGTTTGAAAAGTTAAGAAAGATCGACAGTTTTTAAAACTTTATCTTTGCTTAGTGAAACCAATGTGATTGATATGTGTGAAAATTTGTATACTTTGACAATTATGATTACAGTACTACCGAAAACTTACCACTGGTCGGTTCTTCTTCTGGTTCTGGTTCTGGTTTTTCTTCTTCTTCGCCGATTTCTTCATTAACCACTTCTTCTGGTTCGTCGCCATCAACCTATTCCAGGAAAATAATTTATATTTAAACATCTGTAATTTTTTTAGATATAAAGGGCTGTATTATTTTTTAGGTGAAATAAATTATTGAAGTGATACTTTAATATTTCATACTTCTTCTAAAGGTTCTCCGCTATTATCGTCAATTTCGTTAACTCCAGGAATAGAAATAAATTCTTCAATTCCATCGTCTCCATCACTTTCATCTTCTATTGGTTTTACCCCTTCTATACTGTAGTCTAAATCTGCATCGTATGTTGTTTCTGTTTCATTCTCGTTATCAGCTTCATCATCCGTATCTTCGACTTCTTCCAAGGCATCTAAATCATCTAAGTCAGCATAAATAATTTCCTCGCTGTAACCCTCGTCCTCGTCATTGTCAATATTGTAGCCTTTTCCTACATTAATCATTTTAAAAGGCAATAAGTAATTTTGATGGTTTTCTTTTAATTAATATTTTACAAAAAGAGCAACAAACATATATTTTAGCGTGAATGAAGAATCTTTTAAAAAATTCAATAAGGATGGCATTATAGTTCTCAAAATTGTTGAAAGAACTAGTGATTATAATTATTATAATAGGAGGTGTTTAAGAAATTCGGTTGATAAACATTTCTTCCGTCTGGAGATTAATTGTGAATAACTTTGAAATCAATTAAATTTCAATGATAAATTTTTCTTGAAATTAGTTATTTCTTATCCTACACACAGAAAAAGAAATCTTTATATTAAAGGAATGTCATTAACTATTAACGAATCGACATTTAGATATAGACAAACGAAAATTTCTTAATAGTTAAAGAAATTCATTAACAGTTAAAAAACAACTCGTTTAACATTGTTTTTTTATATTAAAGTCATGGTTCCTTAACTATTAAGTCACATTCTTTGGTCTGCGAAATGGAAGGACAAAGTCATATTCTTTAACTATTGAGACATATGAGTTTCACCATGAGAATACGGATTATTTCTATCAATAGCAGGAGAATTTAATACTGTAAAATATTTCTTAATAATAATTGAATTTGCGTTCATCTCAAATACTATTTAAAAGTGTATCGTGTAGTATTTAAAAGCATAATTCGTTAATTGTAACGATATTTTTTTTCTCTGTGTATAGTATTTTTTTATACTAATATTATTATATAAATTATCGGAATCAATAATTCAGGACATATATGTCTATCGAAATTATGGTTAGGAGGAAATGATAAATTTAAAATAATCTTTTTGACGTCAAATTTCGTTAGTACGTCTCTGCTGCTCTTATTATAAATACTAACATTGCGAAAAGCTAGATACTATATAAAAAAATTGTTATAATTGAAAAATTTTAGTATGCAGATATAATTGTTAGGAACATGGATATTACAAAGAAATGTTAAAACTAAAACATACAGTATTGCTATATAATTGGGTAAATTAGGAATCGTATAAAATGAAAAGCGATTTTGTTAAAAACTGAAATTATTTACTTTTTCTAAAATAGTGATAGAAAAATCAATGCATGAATAAATATATGCTGTATTTATATTTATATATAAGATAAATGATGAATTGAAAAGGGCTTTTCAGAGAAAGAACAGTACAAACATTTACAATACTTGTATTTTGTATTTCTCTTTAATAAGTCAACAATACATAAGTATACAATAATCATCTTCTAAAGAGCATTCTAAAAACTTATTCGTGACAATGCATGCGTAAGATAAGATCGTATAAGATAAACGTGCGCACTTTCGTGGTCTGTAAAAGAAGACAGTTTTTGTTTTCATATAGTTTTTTTATATACAAAATACATGCATTAAATGGCAAAGAATATACAAAAGACGGTAAAATCTGTATGTGTAATAAAAATACTGTTCTTCCGGAGTAATGGTAGTAACAACAACAACAACAACAACAACAACAACAACAACGTCAGCAGCAGCAAGAGCAACGTATAAACACTTGAGAGCGGTCCAGTGTCCAACAAGAACGGCAGGCAGCTCGGGTCTGTTGCGCTTTATCGTCAACGGATTGCGCGTGTATGTGAAGTGTATCATGCACCTTTTTCGGTGGACGCGTAGTCGAATCGTCGCTGCTCGGCGGAATCGTTATCGCCATCGTCGTCCCGGTCCTCGGCCTCGTTATCGTCATCGCTGCCGTCCCTTGAGTCTTCACCGTCGTCGTCTCTGTCGTCGTGTCCGTCTTCACCGTCATCGTTGTCGTCCTCCTCAGCCGTCTCGTCGCGGCCCAAGCCTTCGTCCGTATCTTCCTCGGAGATGGTCCTATCGAGCTGTTGTTCCGCCTCTTCGTCAGCCTCATCGTCTATTTTCGAGCACTCCTCGTCATTGTCGTCATCATCGTCGGCGGAAACGCCCTCCAGGCCATCACCGTCGTCGGCTTCTTCCTCCTCGTCTCCATGGCCTTCGTCCTCTTCCTCGTCGTCTCCTTCTACCTCGGCTTCTTCGTGAGAAGCTTCGTCACCCTCGTGCTCGTCTTCGTCGTCCCCGTCGTGCTCGTCCCCGTCGTCGTGTTCGTCAGTCTCACCGTGTTCGTCCTCGTCCTCGTGCTCATGTGACTCGTCGACGGCATGCTTGGCTTCTTCAGCTTCGTCTTCGTGATGTGGCGCACTTTCGTCTACCCAGCCTTCGAAGATGTTAGCCCATTGTGACGACGCTACTGGTGTATCGACTGGGATAAATAAGAAAAATTTTTAATCACAATTTTAATATTCTCCTTAAATTTTAAAAAGATACGTCATGTGTAATAGTAAATAATTTAATAAAAAGATAGTAGATGACAATTTTAATGTTTATATAGTTAAATAAATATAGTTAAACATTTTTTCTTTGGCTTATAACTCAAATATAAAATTTAATATAAATAAATCAGCCAGCTTTCAAAAAAAAGGGGCGCATAAAAACTATTATAAAAATTCGTTAATCAAGTGCATGACAAAAACGTCGATTTGATATAAAAATGTGGTGCCGATATATTCGACATACAGAAGCGGCCCTGAAAAGCTTCCATGCCTGAATATACATATATAATATATACTATGTGAACTTTTGCCAGATTGGCGCGCAGTTTATATTATACATCACTATATATACACGTATTAACGTGACGAAAATAAAAGCGCATAGAATAATGTAAATTGTACCGTCGGTAGTGCCCCGATGCTCGAGGATGATGAGGCCGACGACGCTGAGGAGGCCGGCCAGCAAGGCGAAGAAGATGATACGCGCGCACCAGTGGCCACCTGTGCCCGCCTCCTTGTACACGTGTATCGTCACGCTCTCTGAGTGCTCCGTAGACGAGCTCCGCGTCAGCGTCGCTGCAGGGCTGCCGTCCTCGTCATCTGTAATTCAATTTTTATTTCCTGTCTTAATAACTCAATAATCCAACTAGGATATAAGTAGTTGTCGCTGGCAAATCGATGCTATATATCGAATGCTCACTTTCGCCGCATATCTGTATGCAAGCTCTTGTAATAATGATTTAAAAAATATTATTTGATTATATATACTAAACAAATTTTTAGTATTTATCATTCTTTGTCTATGTACAGGTACAGATTGTAAAATACTACTTCATCTAATTATCATTTAATGAAAAAATAGTAGAATATTCACGATAAAAATTCATCATCTATTTTTTCCTCTTTCTTTTATGTCTTCATTTTGCTTGTGTAAACATGGAAGAATAAGTTCAAAAACTATATTATTCTTGATCAAGCTTATTTTTATAATAAATTTTATCATCTCGTAACTTTGTATAACTGAAGCTTGTTAATATTTTAGTCTAATGAATTATTTTAATGCGCGTGTATCTATTTTTGCAAATCATAATTAGTAGTCAAATAAATACTACGAAATAATATTTATTTATTTTAAAGATATAAATAATTAATATCATTAATTTTAAATAGTTAACGGTGGACGTGCTCAACGCGTGGATTCTTTAAAAAAAGACATGGTTTGAAGCGCAAATTTTGCCAGCAACAAGTTTGGTCTATTTTTGTAAACGCAAAAAGATGCTTTGGCGGAACCTTAACAAAGTGATATGTGTGTATATATATATATATATATATATATACACACACACACACACACATACATACATATATTTTCCAAGACGGAAAAACCGCTCAGTAAGCGACCATTGAACGCTTTTATTTTTGTATCGAAAATAAAAGCGACCAAGAACAAAGCCAATAAAAAAATGTCTTTTACACCTTTTTGCGACACTGGAAAATGGGAAATTAGAATTGAGAGAAGTCGTCTATTCTTGGGAATTTATTATGCAACATTTTCATAAAAATAGATACACTTGAACTACGCGATCTAACTCTCGACAACCGGGATTTTGAGCTTTTCATGGAAATATTATTTCGATTGCGTGAATTTAAATTCTATAATTGTGATATGAATAAGATTATTATTATAAATTTTATGTAATTATATAATTATGGTTTAGATGAAAATAAGTTGTATATAAATACTTTTAATATTTCAAATAAGGCTTTGCCAAAAATTAAATACATTAACATTCTTCATTCATACACCTTTTTTTAATAACATTTCATCATAAATGATTTTTAAAATGACCAGGTATTTAGATTAAATTTAGCTATAAAGTTAAACAAATCTTGCAAAAACATCTCACGAAAAAGTTGTATGAAAATTTACTTCTATTGGATTTATAAAATAACGAATAAAATAAAGAATTATCGGTCCCGATATTCTCAAGTTTTTCCCAGTATTGTTACAAAATTTTAATATCCCAAAAAAAATGCCCAAAGTACTTGGGAAAAAAATCGGTAAAATGACAAACTAGTAATGTAAATGAGAATAAGTATTTATTGGAAATGATAAAATTAAACAATAGAACGAAAAGAAGATTGAAGAAGATCGGTCAAGTGTCAGAGCGCGAGTAGATATAGGCATTTTAGTTGGAGGGCGACAAAAATAAGGAAAAACACAAAGCGACTCGAAGAAGCATCGCGGTAAGAGCGCACGCGAGAGACAGAGAAAGAGAGAGGTCTAAAAATACGAAGACGAGGTTCCCTCTCGTCGAGCCCGCGCATGGCTGAGATGGTAAAAGCGCAAAGCGAGAAGTTCCCCGTCGAAGCTTTTTCTTCTCCGTTCACTTATCGTCATCGCTCACCTCTCCTACGCCTTTTGTCCTTGCGTTTCCTCGGCTGCACGTCTCCGGACATGTCGTCCCGCGACTTTTTCCTATCCGTCCTGACTGCTAGCCGCGAGGGCTGTTATATATATATATATATATATATTGCACACAGCTGCTGCACTCGGCCGCGCGGCGAAGAGTTGGACTCTCGCTCTGTATTTCTCGCGACACTGGCGGGCAAACCTGATGGGCCGCACTGCTGCGGCGGCACTGCCGCGATCGGAGCACTGGCTCGAGCCACCACACCAGGGTCTCACCGAAATGCTGTGCGCTGCTCGCGGCCGCGCGTGCGGTCCGTTACTATATTCGAACGCCCCGCGAGTGGCGCGAGCTTGCGCGCTCATATCGACGCATATCACATACTACACATAACGCGCGATACGTATGCGGTCAAGTCATCTGTCGATGGGGTTAGAGGAATTCCTTGATTTTTCTTTTTCGTGGTCCTTCTCTCGATTAAATTACGTAAATAGATTAGTGCGCCATTTTTCTTTCCATTTTTGTCGTTCGGACATTTATCCGATTATTCTATGTTGTCAAAGAGTAAGAAATTATTTGCTTGAAATTATCATTTAAATCGTTTAATTTCTGCATTTTTATTAATTTAAAATGTATAATAATTATTTATTGTTTCATATTAAAATAAATAACTAAATATCAGGTGTGTATGTCTTTTTTATAATTATATTATGAGCGAAAAAGATGTTAAATCATGAAGCAATTATTTACTTTGGTTTTGTTTTCATTTTAATAAATATGAATTTGAACTGATTGTGTTATAATATTTAATCAATTCAATCAAATATTTGAATATTTCAAGCAACGGAGAGCTTTTACATTGCGAATTGGTTCAAGTTGGAGAACTGTCAATTGGTCATAATGGTCATATGGTCAAACGGTAACGTTACAGTCATTTAAAGCTCAAAAATGTCTAACGGTCAAACAGAAAACAACAAACATAACACATGGGTATTCTAACCTCATCTGATGATGGCGACCATCGAACGGTTTTGTTGTGCTCTGCCTTTATTTATAATGAACACAAAAAAATGTAACGTTTAGTAAAAATTACAACTGAAAACAGATAATGGTTCTTTTTAAGAGGGTTTCTTTTAAATGAGGTCTGCATATATAACCATATTCTTTCAATATTTACTTTGTAAAATTATTTTACAATGAGTGATAAAGAAAAATTTATAACAATGAGCAAGAAATCTTCTCCGACTGTATTATCGTCTGATAATGAAGAAACTAGCCCTCGCAAATCTTTGCATAAATTATCTCTGAAGAATGTGCGGAAACCTTTAATAAGTGATTCAGATGATAGTGAAACAGAGGTTTTAGCATCTCAACCAAGTAAAAAGGAAAGGACTTCTATAACAAATCATAATTTACCACAAAAAAAAGGATGGGTAGGCCCAGACATCAAATTAAACTTAAAACCTTTAGGTTTTGATAATAAATTAGATAGATGGATTGAATCAACAAAAAATGATCCCATTGTTTCATCAAGTAGTCTTGCTGTATGTTGAAAAAAAGTATTTTAAAATAATTTAATATTTTTGTATATTTGAAATTTAATTATAATTTTAGGTATCGAAAGAAAGATTGGAAAAAGACAAGATTAATTTAAAGGATATTCAAATAGATATTTTGGAAAAATTCTATTTAGCTATTGATAATATTCCACCTGAAGTGCTATCAAAATTTCCTCAATTTAATTTTGAATCATTTCAAAGTCTAAAAACTTTGAATCATAGAGTGAAAGCAAAAATACGTCTAACAGAAAAGAGACTACTTGTACTCAATAATGCTGAAGAAGATATTAAGTCTAAAAGTCATTCTCAATCCTTAATGGTGCATGATGATAATATTAACCAAAAGGAAGGCAGAGTTCAAGATACAGATTTGGTTGAGAATATAGCTAACAATAAAGGAAATTTTGAAGAAAGTTCACATTCACAGCAAAATGATATCCATAACAAATCATATAGTAATCCAATAACTTCAAATGACATTATTAATAAATCACAAGAAATTCATTCAGATGGAACACCAGTTCAACATAAAAGAAGGAGTCAATTTCAACTCAAAGTTCCTGTTAAAGCTACATTATCTCCTGAAATGTCTAAGAAATTAGAAGAAATGATGGAAAGAAATCGAAGAAAAGGTTTTGTTGAGAATGTAAACATCAAAAATCTTAGTCAGACCAGTACAAGTGATTGTGCCACTGATAATGAATCTTCTCAAAAATCTAATATATCTTGTAATGATAATATCCCTACAAAAATGAATATTTCTATCATCCATGGTGAAAATCAAAATAATGCAGTATCTGATACTGATGCAGTCAGTTCTGTAATGAAAAATTCATGGAATAAATTTCAGGAAAGTTTTGGTGGGTTAATTTTTAATAATAGAATTTTTATTAGTTTAAAATTAAACAAATTATAAAATTATATTATTTTGTTGTAGAAGAAAATTTGGATACTGTTCATATTGATTCAAATGTCGATTACTCTAATCGTAAAGAAATGGAATGTTTAGATAATGAATACAATGATGTAAACATGGAATCATATATTCACCTTCCCAATACATCTTTACAAAATTCACAAGATAATCTGACATATTCAAAAGAAAAATCAAATGAAACATTTGAACCAAAATCTGGTAGTTCTTCTAATTCAAAATTTACGGGGAAAATAAAAAATGATGGTTCTAGTGGTGAATTTGACAATATGAAATATTCTCATTCTCAACAGATGATGGAAGTATGTATTTTATACATACTATTTCTGAGACATTTAAAACTTTTATTATTCTTATTTTTATATTGCAGCTATTTAGGACAAAATTTGGATTGTTTGAATTTAGACCAAATCAACTACAAGCTATAAATGCAGCTATATTGGGACAAGACTGTTTTATTTTGATGCCAACTGGTGGAGGGAAGTCCCTCTGTTATCAACTGCCAGCTTTACTAACTCCAGGAATAACAATTGTAATCTCACCATTAAAAAGTCTTATTTTAGATCAAACGCAAAAACTCATATCCTTAGATGTAAGAAGCATATTTTAAAATATATATCAATTTATTTATTGAAAATCGTTTGAGATAAAAGCTTTATGTAATAATATGTCTAGATTCCAGCAACCCATATGTCTGGTGATTTAAGTGATAGTCAAATAGATGCTATCTATAGAGAATTGTCAAAAAGAGAACCAATATTGAAACTTTTATATGTCACACCTGAAAAATTGTCTGCTTCTCAAAAATTATGTAGTACTCTTACAGGTTTATATGAAAGAGGACAATTGGGTCGATTTATTATTGATGAAGCTCATTGTGTTAGTCAATGGGGACATGATTTTCGACCAGATTATAAAAAATTAAAAATTTTGAGAGAAAGATACCCTAAGGTTCCAACAATGGCGTTAACAGCTACAGCTACACCAAGAGTTAGAACAGATATTTTGCATCAATTAGGAATAACATCACCGAAATGGTTTGTTTTAACTTACTTTTATTAGATGATTTTTTTCAAATAAGTTGTTCAGACTAAATATTTTTTTAAAACTATGTTTATTCATTAAAATTTATAAACCATAAAGAAATTTAAATTATGTTTTATTAATCAAATTCAAACTTCTATTTAGGTTTATGTCAAGTTTCAACCGACCAAACTTATGCTACAGTGTTATAGGCAAAAAAGGAAAAAATTCTTCAGATGAAGTGATTGGAATGATAAAAGCTAAATTTAAAGATGAATGTGGAATTGTTTACTGTATATCTCGCAAAGATTGTGATACTTATGCTGAACAAATGAAAGTAAATGGTATCAAAGCAATGAGTTATCATGCTGGACTTTCAGACAAACAGAGAGCAGGTATTCAAGGTCGTTGGATATCAGAACAGGTTTGAATACTGTATTATTTTTCTTTAATGTTTATTGATTATTTTTATTTTAATAAAAATTTAAACATTCATTACAGATTAAAGTGGTTTGTGCTACTATAGCTTTTGGGATGGGTATTGACAAGCCTAATGTTCGATATGTCATTCATGCAGCTCTTCCAAAATCTATTGAGGGATATTACCAAGAGAGTGGACGGGCAGGACGAGATTCTGAAATCGCTGATTGTATACTATTTTATAATTACAGTGATATGTATAGGCACAGGAAAATGATAGAAATGGATGTATCTTCAAATAAAGAAGCTCAGAAAACCCACATGGATAATCTTTTCAAAATGGTGACTTACTGTGAAAATTCAACTGATTGCCGTAGAGCTTTACAGTTGAATTATTTTGGTGAAATATTTAACCGAGAAGAATGTATAGCTAATAAACAAACAGCATGTGATAATTGTAGAAATCAAGTACGTTTGTGTAACTGTAAAATAATAATTTACTAGTATACATATACAACATATGTATTAATTAAATTCTAAATTATCCTCTTAGGGTCAATTCAATAGCATAGATGTTACAGAAGATGCAAAGGCTCTTGTGACATTGATTCGAGACTTTAGTAAAAAAGCTAGAGTTACTGCCTTACAAATTGTTGATGTTTACAAAGGTTGCGATTTGAAAAAAATAAGAGAATCAGGTAAAAAAGATAATCTTTCATAGTTTTCTATTCACATAAGTGAGTACAATAAATAACAATTTTTATGTTTAGGTTACAATACACATCCGTTGTATGGTAAAGGTAAATCGTGGACTAAGCATGACATTGAAAGATTGCTACACAAATTAGTAATTGAAGAATACTTAGCTGAAAGTATGTACATAAGTAATGAAATAACATGTGCCTATCTTAGAATAGGATCTAAAGCTAAGGAATTAATGACTACTAACGACATGAAGGTACTGTTGATCAAATTTGAATTTTATTACTATTTAATTGTTTATTTTCAGTTATCACCATTATCTGTATATATTAATTCATTTTAGGTTCACTTGCAAACAAGGAAAGTCGTAAATAAACCAACCCCAGTAGCTACTGTTTCAAATATTTCAGTACCTGATGACAAAACATTGAAAGATTTAGAACAACGTTGTTATACAGAATTAGCACAAATGGTAAATGGTATAGCTGGTGCATTAGATGTTTCTGCAAATTCAATTATGAATATGGTTGCACTTCGTGCTATGAGCCAACAATTACCTGAAGATGAAGAATCTATGTTAAGAATACCTCATGTTACTAAAGCTAATTATGATAAATATGGCAAAGCTTTACTAGATATTATTCAGACGTATGCTGATGAGAAAAAAGGTAAGTTTGCTGTAAAATCAATTAACATAGATTTTTTTAAATTGTAGACACATAATTGATCCCCTGTATTCAAGTTTTCCCTGACTTAAATGTTACCATAACTCACTAACTTTTTATTTAAGAGAGAATTGTAAAATGTACAATATTTTTTGAGTTTTTAATTTAGTACTTATTAATGAAAATGTACAGGGGATCAAATATGCAATTATGGTCTTTATGTTTCAATTATGTTTACAATAAAAAATTCGTCTAGGCATGGCTCAAATTTTTTAAATTTTATTATATTTAGATTTTCTCAAGAAACATGAAGCTATTAAAGCTGCTGCAGTTGCATCAGTGTCTGCTGATTATAACAGAAGTTTAGAAGATGATGATTGGATGGAATGTGTTAATTCTGTATCAAGAGGTGGTACAAAAAGAAAAAGAGGTAGGGGAAGATTCCGTGGTTCAACAAAACGATATAAACGCTCAGGAAGCAGTAGGGGAGGATCAAGGTCAGTAGTGTATAGTTTTTTGGTCATCCAATACTAACGAATTCAGACATACTGAATTATGTTTCGTTATTTTAGTCAAGGTACAAGGGGTTCAAAAAGTACAAGGGGAAAATCTACCACTAAAAGAGGTAGAGGAGCATCATCAAGGGGTACCACAGGACCTGGACTTGTTGAATTCTCTCAAAAAAAGCAATACCTTAATCATCCATAACGTTATGTTTCACTTCTATAAATTAGAATCTCGTTTTGTGTTATTTGTGTACATAAATTCAGTTTTCTACAGTCGGCATAATTTTGTTTAAAGATTGACAAATGTGCATGTTGCTGTTTTTTCTAAGAGTCCATATTATTTGGATTATTATAACTTAGGAAATATTGAAATATTAATTTCAAGAAAAAATATTTATTTAAGAATAGGTATTGTTTCATGAAAATTGTAAATAGGTAATTATATTTAGAGAAATATTGTATTATAATATTATATACATATTCAAATTAAGAGGAACAATATGAGACTTTTTTGTATGTAATATATTTTCTATTTGATTATTAAATAATTTATTTTATACTGCTACATAAATCTATCTCTAATTTAATAACATTAATAAAATATTGAATAATTTTAACAAGATATTTACAGAATAAATAGTTACTTATTCATCTCAAGAATAACAAAACCTAATATTGATTAAAAAATAGTTAAGTATATAGTTAATATAAAGCTGGTTGTGTTAATCGAGATTCTCTATCTTCATTTTGTATGTGCTTTTGAAGTAATTCCATAACTTCATTTTTGTATTCTGGTGGTACTGGTTTTACTCCTGTAGCCCAATAATAGATATCCCAGTCATTTGTTGGTACATTTATCAAACGATCATACTGATGGAGAAATTTTTCATTGAAATCATTCAAATGTTTTTTAGCGAATGTGCTCAATAGAAGTCCGTTTTCCAACATTCCACGTTTTCGTGACTGATAAAGAAGTCTTGATAGATAAAAATTATTAATCATCAAAAATTTGAAACAAAATAATAATTATTATTCTGTTATTCGTGAAAAATTTACCTTGCACGTTTGACTGATGTAGGTTCTCCTTTTTCAATAAAAGGGGGTACATTATCGTCAGATTGATCATCGAATGGTTGTTTATTATTTATTGCATAATTTGTTGAAATATTTCTTACTGCGTTTAATGCTGGCATAACCTGTGGAAATTATAATTTATTGCTTTGTTGTGAAAATTTTAGCTGGAAAATTTTACATAAAACATAATTATCAATTTGTTACCAATGGTGTATTGCACTTCATTAAATTATTCATTTTTATATTTTACTACGATTTCGGAGTATTGCGCAACGAGCTTTTGTAATTTGTACCCTTGTATTTATGTATACGTAAACTGAGATTCTTATTCGAGGGATGTATGAAGGCAGAGCACTATATACGCTGTTGTCTATACCACCGGTTTATCACGTGACTTGTATCAGCTGATTTTCGCACAGGACTAGGAGCCCTAACCTTTTCATATGAACCGGCGATATATAAACAACTCGAACTCAGTGCTCACAATTAATATAATTTCGTAGTGTTAACTTGATTATAAAAAAACAGATAGTCTCGTTATTGTATCATGTTGAAAATACCATAATTTTTTATTAGATAATAAATATACGAGGTAAATAAACTAAAAATTATGTATGAATATAGAAACTTTCAACATTTATATTAACACTTCAATATCAATAAAAATTGTTCTTAGATATTAATGATTTTTCATCATGACGGAAATACAAAGAATGGACGAATCATCAACATTTGATTCCAGTACATTAGAGCAATGGTTGGAATACAACTTTCCTATTTTGGTAAATAAAATGGAACCAAACATGGGCAATGATGCTATGGAAGCTACAGAAGAAAATTTTAAAATGTTTCAAATGAATTTTTGCATTCAAAGTCTTGTTATACCAAAAATTGAAGAATATATGAGAAAAACTATAGCTCCTGGATTTTGGTCTAAGTTTACTAGTGCAACTGAGTGTGATGAAAAGCAAGGATTTCAAAATTTCACTTCATCTGTGAATGAATTATATGATGATTCAAAGAAGTTACTACCAATGTTAACAAAATTGGAGCTTGCTGGATCATGTAAAAATGAGTATTGTATGTATAGTCAAATTAATATAGTGGACTATGTTAAACTTTTAATTAGAGGCACACTACTAAGTCAGATACCATTACATCATACAATTATCATTGAACATTTTTATAAAACTGCATTTAATGTATTCTGCAATATTGAGGCATCTACATTGGTTGATGACTCTCACAATAATTCAGGAATATTGTGTGAAGGGTGTGAACAAGAACAGCACAGTTGTCAGTGTCAAAAAATTGTTGATATTTTCCATGACACTAACAAAAAATTAATAGAATTAGGTTTATTAGAAAGGCTTGTAGGTAGTGTTTTAACATCATTAATACATATTCGTATTGAAAGTCATGTTAATCGTGTGTCTAGTCGCTCGTTTGATACAACTCAGTTACAGCCTTTAGAAACTTGGCTCGAAACTGTTGTTATGAATTGGTTGACTAGAATTTACTCAGGTGGTTCATCAAAATCTGTAACTCTTAATTATAAGGTGCAAAATGCTATTAACACATTTAAGCAAAAACTGAGTTATTTTTTGTATGAAACTTATACAAGAATGAGGATTGACCAACTTTTCAACATAGTTATAGAATATCCAGACTCTCAAGCTGCTATAGATGATCTACGTGTTTGCTTAGAGAGAACAAATCTCAGAAAGTATCTGATTCGATCATTGCAAGAAGCTTTAAAGACACGATTGTTACATCCAGGTGTAAGTACACCAGACATTTTAACGGCATACATTGCGGCTATAAAAGCTCTCAGACAGTTAGATCCAACTGGAGTACTACTGGAAACGATAACGGAACCTATCAAAGTTTATTTGCGGGGACGAGAAGACACGGTAAGATGCGTAGTAAGCGGACTGCTGGACGAGTCCAACACCAACGATCTTGCCGACGAATTGGCCAGAGGTGGCGAATCAATACAACTAGATGCTGACGGCGCAGCATCCCCTCAGGATGAAAAAGAAGATTGGCAAACCTGGCAACCAGACCCCGTGGATGCAGATCCTCTGACGGGAAGAGGACGACGGAGGGTCTCGGATATCATCTCGATGCTCGTCAACGTCTATGGCAGCCAGGACTTGTTCGTCAACGAGTACAGAACTTTACTGGCTGACCGCCTCCTGTCGCAACTCAATTACCAAACGGAGCGCGAAATTCGTCATCTGGAGCTGTTGAAGAGACGTTTCGGGGAACACCAGCTCCACCACTGCGAGGTGATGATCAAAGACATCTGTGACTCTAAGAGGATAGACGGCAACATCCAGCTAGACAAGAACTACACTGCCGAGAAGTCTACCTTCTCTACGTCCGCCATGGTGCTGTCCGCCCAGTTCTGGCCCCCCTTCAAGGAAGATTGGAAGCTCGAGCTTCCCAAATTCGTGCAGGACCAGCTGGACAAGTACGTCAAGGCATTTGAGACCCTCAAGGGCAACCGCACGCTCTGCTGGAAGTCGCACCTGGGCAACGTGAACCTCGATATCGAGGTCCGGGATCGCAAGCTCAATTTTAACGTCTCGCCCATTCACGCGACCATAATCATGCACTTCCAGGACAAGAGTGAATGGAGCCTCGACCAGTTGGCTGAGGTCATACACGTGCCTACGACTGTGTTGCGACGTAAGATCGGCTTCTGGGTGTCGCAGGGCCTGCTGAACGAGACGACACGTGACACGTTCATCATGCAAGAGGAGCTCGGCAGTAGCAGCGCAAAGAACAGCGACGCACTTGTCGTCACAGAGATGCTGGAGGACGAGGAGGCTGAGAGCGCCATGGCCTCAGCAAGCGATCAGCGCGAAGAGGAGCTCCAGGTATTCTGGTCGTACATCGTTGGTATGCTCACGAATCTGGACTCGATGCCGTTGGAGCGGATACACCAGATGCTCAAGATGTTCGCCTCTCAGGGTTCGGGTGCTGTCGAGTGCGGCTTGCCCGAGCTCAGGTTGTTTTTAGATAAAAAGGTCAGGGAGCACCAGCTCTTGTTCTCCGGAGGTTTGTACAAACTTCCAAAGCCGTGAAAGAAAACGGTTAGGTAAACGGTGCGTTTTTCTCGATAGCATGTACGATGCACGCTTCGTATGTAAATATGAAAATAAAGTTATTATACATTTTTTTTATAAAATTGCATTGTCTCCGATAATTATTTTAATCTCATATTTATACTCTACTTTTTAGACACGATTACTACTATAGAGCCTTATATATTTTTACCAGAGCGAAAATTGTTAGATCTGAAATACTATTTTATTGTTATATAAAAATGTGTTTTCAACCAAAGTCAAGTCATTTCGGGCATTCTCAGCAATGTGTGTATCGAAAAAGATACAATAAATCTAAAAATCTGGAAATCCACTTGAGTGTATGATTAGAAACGCGGTTTCGCTTCTTTAGGCTTCTTTTATACTTGCTTTTGGAGTGCTCCGGCGGTCCTTGATAAAGTACGCATATGAACAAATTTTCTGATTATCTCAGCAAGATTTGTATAGATCTGATCACAGTTGATAACATTCACCTTACAAGGAGAGCAGTGTTACAGTCTGCTCTAGTTAGGATGTTTTAACTTTACTCAATTCAAACCTTCAATCTTAAAAATTAAAAAATATTCGACGTTTGCGCTTATTCCACATATACAAATTTAATGATTCAATAACATTCAGTAAACAGTTTTATCGTAAGGAAGATTTCATTCACTTTTGAGGGAATCAACCAAAATTGGGATTGTTAATTTTAATAGTATATTAGATAGAATTTTTGTCACCCTGTATATTGTGTTTACGTAACACGCGCTCGACACCTGGCTTACACTCTCGCCCGGATTGAGTAAAGAACCTACGCGAGAGTGTTCGCTCAGACACAACAATAAACCAACAAATTCCTCGCCAGCTTTGTCTATATAAAATTTACTATAGAATGATTAATTATTCAAATAAAACCCTATTGCAGAATATTATATTCACTTCATTTTCCAATAAAATAAAAATTTTTTTTTATTTAGCCAAATTCGTTTAGAAAATTTTGTATAGATTTTATATACATGACTACTTAATGATGGGCCTAGTTGTAATATTATAATTCTCCTTTTTTTTTGCTTCTATTATAAGTATTAACAACATTTCTTACTAAAAGTAAATTTTAAAATCATATAGTAATATCCAATCTATGCTTAAATATTATCATAAAATTTTCATTCAAATTTGTAAATTATTATTATTAAAACTAGGCCGATTATAGTTGAGTAAAGATTCATGCGTAAAACACTGCTAACAATAGTTTACAATAACTAAATTTGTAAATCGCTGACGAAAAATTGTTCAATCACAGAGGAGAAGAGATGAAATGATCTTTCCCCTCTCTTTCTCTTGTTCACGAGCTTTTTCTCTCGCACTCGAAGAGAGTACACGCCGCCTAAAGTCACCCAGGGAAGGGATGAGGGTTCGCTCTCCGTGCGTAAGGATAAGGATTGTCCCTCTCTACCCGGTTAAACTGTTTGGAAGGAGTACCACCCTTGCACCATTGGGTCAATTATGTACAACATCGATCGTTAATTACACCAGCCTCATGGCAAGTTATCTGAATTTTTTTAACCCGACAATTTCATTCGAGGCCGCTAAAGAACTGAGGTGGAGCACCTCCTTTAAAAATCACCGCATCTCAGTTCAGTTCAAATTTTTTTTAACTTTACATACTTTAAATTTCAATTCGTTACATCAGTCTATATTCTAAGTTGTAATTCATTTTTTCGTTAACAAGAAAAAAATAAATGAAAATTTATTTATAATTTTAAATGTGTGTAGTGATTTTTAATTTTTTTGTCACCTTTATCTACAACGGACGAGAAAGGCTGATCAACCCCAACAAGGAAAAAAAAATAAGTAAAAACATTATCTGTACCAGTTAATTTCGCGTCCATCCTCATTTAATTTTTCGTAAGATGAACCCACGCCGCGGAGTGTTTTTTTTATTTCCGAAATATATTTGCTGCCCTTTACACTGCTTTGCATAACCAAGGTCAGGGTCAATTATACGCCCGTTCCGGTTATGCTATAACAGAACAATATTCAACCCATAAATTCGTGTGTAAAATACTGTTAAACTAGAGTTGCTAAGTTCAGGGTCAATTACATACGCCCGTTCCAGCAACTCTATAGTCTATATAATGGTTAAAAACCAAACGGTCGGAATTTCTATTTAAAATCATCGCGAAATTTTACCATCCTTTTCAGATCACCCTTTCGTATTTAGGAGCTCATCCCGAGCTATTAGGTGTAAATACCTAGGCTCTAAGCGAGCAAGCAAATTTTATTCTGAACGTGAATAAAATTATAAAAAGTCCAAACTGGACGTAACAGCAATCCGCGCTCTCCGAAAAGTGGATTTTAACAGGATTTTGAAAGCCGATTATCTGCTATATGTAGAAATGAAACTCGGTATTCTCAATTCCATCTCATAAATATATTTGGTATTTAAAAACTTCATTGTAATTTATTGTAATTCTGTATGTATTTCTGTCAAAAATAGGTGATTTTTAATTCTTGTCCACTATATTAAATCCGGCATTTTCGAATTTTCGATATCAAAGTTATAATCAGCGCTTCCAAAAAACCCTGTATAAGTATATAAAACTTAAGCTATAGTTTTAACGGATTTTAATTTTAGGGTTTAAAAAAGACAAATTTTAACAATTTTCTTGCATTGTCTTTGATTGTCCATTATTTTCTAAAAAATTAATATTTTTTAATGAACAATTAAAATATATCTCTTGTCTAATTTTATAATGTTTCGCTCTTTCGCGTTTCAATACTAATAAATACTTAAAACAAAATAACAGTCAATAAAAGACATCATTTTTTAATTAACATAGAGTATATTTAAGATTAGTTTGCGATATATGTCAAAAGAGAAAGGGTCTTTGAGGTGGAATTAGAAACTCCTGGGCTTCACTTTTAGATATCACGAATCAATTCTCAAACCCGTTTCCCAAAAGACATGCACTCTCCTTGTATTAGTATAAGGATCGTGTCATTTTATATTCTTATATAGAGCTAAATTCATAAAATATACTTATATCCATAAACACCAACGTAATTATTCGAAGAAAATCAATTTTAAAGTTAACACATTAGAAAAGGTTTATTTTCAATCCAGCACATGTAACTGCTAAAACTATTTAAAATACAACTATTTTATCTACAATACTTTTTACTGTAATATTTAATATATTAGCGAAAACTGAAAGAAATAACCAACTTTTGGTTATTACTGAGAGGATTTTTCGATTCAATACAGAAGTGTTTAATACAAAAATTGCAGATCTAATTAAAATAGAACTTTTTTCTTGGATATTTTTTTGTATAATCAATTTTTTTGCCCTCGGGCCGGAAAGCGGCAACTACATTTCGCGTAGCGGCCGGGAAGTTGGCGCTTTCCGGTCGGAGGGCAGAATAGTATATTACACAACAAGGGAGTTGGCCAGTCCAGAGCACGTGTAAATTATCACCCGAGCCGAAGGCGAGGGTGGCAAACATGTGCTCCGGGGTGGTCCTCTTTATCCGCATGTTGCGTATACTATTTTTCACCATACCCTGCCCGAAAGTACCAATTTCCCTCCCGGCACTGAATCGGAAAAGTGATAGTTTCGGCCCGGGTATGGTGAAAAATAGCATACGCACCACGGGAGGAAATTTGGAAACCCTACAGCTCGTGTTTGCCACCCGAGCCGAAGGCGAGGGTGGCAATTTACACGAGCTGTGGACTTTCCAAGTTTTTTCCTCCCTAGATGCGTAATATACTATTTGGAAGCACATTATAAAATAATATATTATAGTATTTAAGACGTAGCAGTTTTTGCAATGGTGAAGATTCAAGATTATCACTCTTTAAGTAGTAACAGTAGTAATATCATTGACACTTACACGCAAAACTCAAGTTTCACATGGGCGGTGGCACGCAGTGAACGATTCGAGGTGTGCAAGGGAGGCGAGCCCCACTAGATTACATTAATTTCAAATACAAATTTTGATGGATAATTTAGTCCCAAATCATCGAAAACCATATGACAAATTATACATCATAAGACTTATAATTTCTATTTTTATAATATTACATTGTATAAAGAGCGTGGGAGCACTCCGAAGACTATAAATAATAGCACTCTTATTCGTGAATCTCGTTATTGTGTAGTTCAAAGTTATTTTTATTTTTAATGATATATACATTAAAAAAATAAAATATAATATTTAGCTTTAGAGTCTATTCTTTTCACGATTTTTATTGTTTTTTAAAAAAACACTAAACAAAAAAAAATTAAATATACAAGAAAACAGATACGATTTCTGATGAAACAAGGAGTACTAATTTTTTATACAATAATTTTTTATTATACTAAAGTAAAATTTATATGAACAATATATATCTTACAAAATTCGCAACGATATTAAGAGTAGCATTAAAAATGTTTATTAATGTTTCTAACCAATTTCACCATTGCTTTGCAATTGTAATCTCCATTTTTGTCACATTAAAACCAAAATTTATAAATTAATCTTTAAATGAGTTAACTCTCGGAGTATTACCGGTACACTTGTACACGGTAAAATTGCTACTTCTGTAACAACTGCAGTTACTAAATCTGCAGGTGTGACGTCATACGTAATATTAAGTAAATTAAGTGTTTTTCTATTCTTCCAATTTAACAAACACGATTTTTTACTAGTAAATGTGTTTTTAACAAGTTGGTCAGGATCACCTAAAATATAATAAATGTAAATTATATGAAGACCTCACAAAATTTTAATCAATGACACTTACCGATTTCATTGTATACAATTGAATCTGTCTGTACACGTTCACAAGATTTGTGGGTTTCACAAGCTACAAGAACAGGAACATTAAAAGCATTTGCTATTAAGGCAACTTGAGCAGTTCCAACTCTTGACATAACAGCACCATTAGCTAAAATTGCATGGGCTCCAAGAAAAACTTTGTTGACCTAAAATTTAAAATTTTGTACCAACATACAATTTGAAATATAAAAAAATATGGTTTATTAACCCTTCAGTCACAGCGGTACACCAGTGTCCCACATAGACACTATCGATTTTTTAACGTTTACGAACAGTTTGTCATCGATTTCTCTGCGGTTTTTTGTTCCCTGCCTTCCCAAGAATCCAACAAGTGTTAAAAGAATAATGATATTGCATAACTATTAAAAACAATTATTGTTAATAACAAATTAGTATAAAAAAGCAGAACTTTCAGAATAAATTCATGCCAAGACAAAATAATAGCTATTATTATCTGAAAATTTGTATATAGGGGTTCTCGAGGTCGTTGATTACGAAACCGTTTTAAAATTTTCAAAATTCAAAATGACGGATCTAATATAGCCGATCAAAATTTTGAAAAATGGTAATTTTTTTTAAAGGTTGATAGTGGGTTCATAATCAGCGACCTCAAAAACCCTTGTATACCAAATTTCATAAAAAATCGATTGCTGGAAAAATTTGTGACTGAAAGGATTAATAATGTATTATTGTAGTTTTAATTATTAAATTTTAATTTTTTAAAAATTTACCTGTGGCATTATGAAACTAAGAGCATTTATTAACATATATGAACAATCAATTCCACATTTTACCAATCTCCTTAGCAATTCTTTACCTTCCAACCAAGGTCTGCCATCAATAATAACTACTCTAAATTTTTTTCCAGCATTATGTGCATCACAAAGTATTTTATAAATCAAAGAGGAGCTATAATAAAAATGATGGATAAAAAATGTATTTTTTCACAATATGAATAATTATTACTTACTATGAATAAGTAAGAATAACATCTCCATCTACTATCTTTTGTTGGATGGCATTTGAGATTGCTTTGTCAGCAAGCAGTATTTGCTCCTGAATATATGAATCAATATCTGAAGCTAATTTTGATTTTGCCTGTAAAAATATATTTTTTATAAAATATAAAAAATATAATGTAAAAGAAATTAAAATGAAAAGAAAAAATTAAAACAAACTTCTTCATCAGGTACTGTAGAAGGCAAAGTAGTCATGCGCCATTTCAAATGCTTCAAAGCATTTTGCATAGAAACTGCCAACGGTCTACAGAAATTGAGATAATTTACAGATTCTTGAAGATAAACTTCAAGTCCTCTAGTAAAATCAGCCTGCGAAGGTCGTTCATAATCTTCAATAAGTTGTTTTACTGCAGCAAGTAAAGCAACACACCGGGCATTGCTACCAACAATAACTTTCTCAGAATATCGTACACCTAATCTTAAAATTGCTGGATGTAATATGATATATCTATTATTTATGTCGTCAGAAATATTTTTTCTATTTATATATAAATGTTTAAATAAATTCACTTCATGTGCATTTTCTTTTACTTCAGATTTTACAACAGTTTTTTTAATTGATTCATCTTTATGGACTGATGGTGATTTTTCTTTTGGCTTTTGTGCCGAAATTTTAACTGGTTTTTGTTTTTCAACCAATAATGCTGTTTTGGCAGCTCTTTGAGCTTCTTGTTTAGCTCTTCTTTCAGCTCGCAATTCTGCTTTAGATTTTTCTCCAGGTTTTGGTGTATCATCAGAATTTGTATCTACATCAAGCTTGATTGTTTGTTGTTTGCTTGAAACATTTGTTGTTTTAATATTTAATGTACTATTTTTTACATTTTGTGTAGCAGACAAAGATGATGGAGTACCACTTGAAACAAGTGTTGAACTGGTACTCTCTTTTGGTTTATCTTGTGCCTTAGGCTTTTCCATTTTAATAGGTTGGATTACAGCTTCACCATCTACTTGATCTCTTCCCTTTCCTTTTGCTTTAGCTGCAGCTTTTGCCACTTTTTTAGCTTCTCGTTCAGCCTTAACTTGTTCTTTTGACTTTTGTTGAGAATTCATTTTGACTGTTTTTGTATTACAACTTTCTAAAACAATTTTACTGTTTGAATTGACTACAGTATCTGATATTAAGTTGTCTTTTTTACTAGTTATAGCAGTCCTTGTTTGTATTTTGTTCTCTTTCACTGGTGTATTTTTATTTGATTCCAAATCTAAACAAGATGAGGCATTACTTATGATCAATTCACTTTCAACATTGTTATCTTTATTTTTTAGCAAGTCCAAAACATCTTGTTTTTTTGTTTTAATTTTTGAATTTTTTTGTACAACATAATTAACACTACTTTTGAATAATAGTTTTGAATTTAAAATTTTTTCATTCACTGCACTATCTGAAGTTTTTTGTGTTAACGAAAATAGATGTATTTCTTCAGTTTTACTTAGTTCAGATGAGACATCCTTTTCAAGTTCTCGACGAGCAGCAACTAATTTTTTTCTTCTCAAATGTCTGGCTGTAGAACGACTAATTTTAGGTTTGATACCATCTGCAGACTGAAAACAAATCAAATTTGAATAAATAATTTTCCTTTGTATTTATGAACATATTTTTCAAATATTAAATGAATAAAAAAATATGTCATGCCAAACATTTATAAAATTATTATAAAATATCAAGACAGAATAATTAATAACAAAGATTACTTAATTATATTATTATGAAAATAGAATCATGCAGTAAGTTTATAAAAATGTAATGTAGAAGCAGCATATTGATGATAAATGAAATAACATAAAGCTTATTATATTAAGCAAACATTAATATTAAATAAAACATTTTCTATTTATGAATATTAAAATCTTCATTCAGAATGGTATGAAGCTATGACAAAGGTAAAAGAGTGTAAAGGGATCATACAGGAATTTATTAGAAAGAAATCTTCAACGACCCTTTTTTAATATTGAATCAATTGTACTTTTTCACTGTTATGTACCTGCTGCTCCATCATCTCTTTCAACAATGAATGTTCGGACATAAATTGTGTCCAGCTATGAAAATTGATATTATTATAAAAGTTTTGTGTACAAATGCACATGTTTATCAATAAAATAATAGCATGACATAATATCTTTTAATAGTTCATGTCAATTTTGGGGTTATGTATTTAAGAACTTTGTTTCAATTTTTCCTGGTAATTTTAAAATCAAAATGTTTAAGATAAATACTTGAAACCATTATAAATAACTTTATAATTAAATTCAGTTTATCGTATTTTTATAGAATATAGTCATTAAGGAATCCATACGTTTGCCAACTCTAACCTCACACAAAATTTGTTAAAGTTCTTATAACCAGATAAAATGCAAATTTTTTGCTTTGGAATCGAGAGTTAAGCAATTACAATTGAATAAAAGAATGAATAATTACCTATTTTATTATAATTTGCACAAAGAAAATGCAAAATTTCTTTTAAAAATATGTAACTTTCATTTTAGGTATATACACAGACAAACCAATAATTGCCATCTTGTAGCAGTAGGAAAAGTACTCAGGCTGGGTCTCATCAGGAATATATGTTGCTATTGGAGATTGCTGCTAAAGTCAATTTCAAATATGATGACATATTTAAAAATATTAACATAAATTTTTGAAAACTGTTAATATGTTAATATTATAAATTTATTAGAAAATAAAACAAGTCATTTTTATTTTAGTTAAAAAAAAAGATATTTATTTAATCTTTTTTTAATTAAAGTCATAAGAATGTATAATGTAATAAGATTATTTTTAGAAGTAATTTTTTTAATAAAAATGTGGAGAGTATACTTAGATGTGTAAAAATGTATCAGTATCAAATTCTAACAATAAACATCTAAAATTTTGAAAAAATATTCCACCTGCAAATAGAATATCATATCTAAAGTCTCTTTACAGATAAATATTTAAAATTATAAATTCACAATTCCTACCTCTAATAAACTATCTTCTTCCAGATCAGAACAATGAAGAGCATTTTGAATTTTTGTTTTTCCATATTTGGCACGTAAAGTATTAGGGCGTAATTCTTTTGCCATTTCCTAAAAAAGGTGACAGTAAATTTAATAAAACTGATACATTATTGTATTTTATTTATTAAATCATGATTTAACTATTTTACTAAACATGATAAAATAAAAAAAAAGTAAACAAATAAAATATTTTACAGGATCCATTGGGCCGCAAAACTTTCTAAATTCAGTTGTAACATCAAAACTTGCATCATTATGTGTAATTTCTATTACTATACAAGGTCCTGATTGCAGTTCATTAACCATTGCCTAAAACCAAATTAATAACAGGCTATGAACATTTTCCTAACTAAACAATGTGATATAAGTCATAAAACTTACAGCATAATCAGGTAAAACACCTTTATAGACTTCTAAAAACTCTTCAGCATTAATAGGGTCAACATAAAATTGCTGTACTGCTGATATAACAAAATTAGCTTTCTGTATATCATTAATAATAGGTCCAGTTAATCCAGCTTGCACTGCATGAGGTTTAATAATACAGCATGTACAATGTTTCAGACTTGCAGAATTTTTTACTTTGCTCTTTCTATTTTTTCCTGAAGAAAAAAAAAATTGTTCTACCTAGAGAAAAAAAATATAATACATGAATATTAACTCATATTTCACAGATTTTATGCTTATATAATATAATGGTTACTTTTATTTCTGGAATATAAATATTATTAGAAAAGGCTTTTTTTTCAAAAGCAGTAAGTAGTTCTTGCCATTGTGGAGTACCATCTTTACTTATTAGTTCTACGGGAACAATAGGTCCTTTGGTTACATATTCAATAACATCACTGCAAAGATTAATTTTTACAAATATATTCATATGTTTCTATTGTTAATAAAAAGTAATGTTACAAACCGTAGTTGATCTTCTGAAATTTTGAAAATTTGCCTTGCATCTTCGTGACTTAATACGCACATTTTTATATTTGATACATGAAAATTATAATTAGCAGCAAGTTGAAGAATTTCACCCATTTTATCAATTGCAGTTGGTTTCAATATCATAAATTTTCTGCAAAAAATTAAATTATTTAGTATTTTATAATCTGATAATGGGATAAACATTTTTACCGTAATATCTTGGATGACAATTTTTTTTTTGTTGCATGATCAGCAAAATCTGTTATTTTCATACTTCTAGAAAATATAGTTACTGTTGCACCAACATAAAAATCATTGGTTTCTATCCCTTGACATGTTGTTCTTCTCAAAAAAGTCTTTTTTGATTTTATGTCATACTAAAAAATTAAATCCAAACTAAAATTATATCTGCATTATACGGCAAATAAAAATCAAATTGATGCATCGATAATATTTAACTTACAAGTTCTATAGTTTTATCCGATGGATAATAATGTAAATAAAATTTTTTTAGTGTAGAGGCAACTTTATCAAACCATTCAGCTTCAAAACTATACCTTTCTAAATCTGACATTTTCAAGTAATTTGTTTCATAAAATGTTAAAACAAATTATGAAGGTTAGAAATGGTACTAGTCCTACTATGTTCAATAGCTGTGGTTATATTGTTTGAGGGTGAGGCCGATGTTGGGCCAATGTGCTATATATATTGTCAAGAGGTGCGGCAGAATGAAAGAGTCAGCTGGAATTCCATGGAAACCATTTTAATTTCTTGGCGCCAATAAGACGTTAATGCTATCTCACTGTAAAAAATTTTATGTAATATGACATCGCTGAACGTGGGAATAAATGGAGACCTACGCTGAGCGTTGTAAAAT